>JAJSOF020000036.1:40429010-40626510 GCA_025594305.2 Periplaneta americana
GGAGGGCAAAAGACCTTTGGGGAGGCGGAGACGTAGATGGGAAGATAATATTAAAATGGATTTGAGGGAGGTAGGATATGATGATAGAGACTGGATTAATCTTGCTCAGGATAGGGACCAATGGCGGGCTTATGTGAGGGCGGCAATGAACCTCTGGGTTCCTTAAAAGCCAGGAAGTAAGTAGGCTATTATTATTATTATTATTATTATTATTATTATTATTATTATTATTATTATTATTATTATTATTAGGTTTGGAACTTCGTCTGTGGTAGAATTTCATTTATTAGTCAGCTCGCGTGAAGAAATTGAAATATCCAAAAACTTAGCTGGCTTCGTATACCAGGGGTGAAAGAAATAAATCCAGGTGACTATATTTGTGTGTGTCCGCATGTTTGTGACAGCTTCATGATAATATTAACTGAACCCTGTTACGAAGATTGAAAGTTCTTCCTAGAAAAACTATTTATTGGAAGCTGTAAGAAAAGAAACAGCAATTTGAATGTGTAATACAAGCTCGCAGCGCTTGAATGTAATCGCATATACAAGAGCGATCGATCTCCATTCAAACACGGCGATGGTCTTTTGTTTGGCTTCATCAGATTTTATCGGGTGGCATAGAAAACACACTGAGCGCCATATCATGCTGATGACGTCGTGTGATAAGTGGTTCTAGTGCTTCTGTGTGTGACACCTTTTCTATTTATACAGCGAGTAAATCAGCGAGGCGTGGGGATAATCACGGCGAGCAATCTCGTGTCAGCTCTGGAAAAGCCAATTTGTCCCGTCCTTTTGTATTGTTGATAGTGCGCCATCCACTTGTGATTTCTGCCTAAGACAGGCTAAACAGCTACCCTCAGCTATTTCTTGTTTGCACTGCACTGTGAGCAACACTGGCCTAAAGTGAATTCCCACCTTACACAAATAACCTTCCTTACAACCAGAAGCACGTCCATTTAGCTCTTTAACCTCGTGTCATCTTAACAAACATTTCAGCAGGAGGTCCAACAGAAGAATGCAGTGCCAAGGACAAGCTTAATTTTGTGTCAGAATTAGAGCCTGTAAATATGTTCTGAGTTATGAGTAGGGACCGGATTTTTAGGTTTTAAAAAATAATATTTTAGGTTTTTGGAATCGATGAAATAGTTTTTTTTTTTTAGGTTTTATGTCCAACCTGTGAAAAGGGGTCGCAAAAACTGCCCGATCGTTAAAAATGTATCCTCACTGTTATTCTTAAAAAATAAATATATATTTATTTTATTAGGCCAACATGGACCACGAAACTGACCTCCTCAAGAACCAAACTATTTATCAAAATTTGTAAGATTCGAAATGTTTGCTTCTTCCCCTTTAACATTATTAATTGTAGCGTGAATAAATTATTGTAACAATTAACATTTCATCTATTGTAATTTGCCGTGATATAACCACATAAATTTCAAATTTCAATAAATAAATAAATAAATCTTCCTCAACTTGGTGAGGTTGTCAAAGTCAAAGAATGTTAAACAGTAACATTTAAAATGACATTAAAATGTCTTACAAGAAAATTGTTTACCAGAAACTAAAATTTGCAGTAGATAATATTTCACATAATGAAAATTTTAAAAATAGATAAAAAAATGGACTGAGAAAATTCAACTGTAATTTGCATTGAAATACAAATGTCGCTGTAAAATCTGCAGGGAACCCTTCAAAGCTATAATAGAAATTTCCTTAATTGTTGTTGTTGGGACTCCAAATTTATGATAGAATGACACAAATTGTTTTTTATGGTCCCTCTAGCGCCCACTATTAATCCGATGACTTCTGCATCCCTGAGTTTATATAATGTTTTGTAATAAGGGATAGTGGGTTCATATATTCTCCTTTTCTCAAGATTAACCTCCTCAGGTTGACTCTGATGCGTCTAGAATCTGATGTTCGGATCCAGAATATAACCTTTTTTCTCTCCAGGTTTAAATGTTATAATATCAATACGCCGATGGCTTCCAGTGTCCGCTATTCCATGGACTTCTTCATAGGTAGTGTAGCCATTGGACTTAAGGCATGTTGCGATTACAGACCTGATTCTGTGATGTCTGCTGTTACGAAGAGTTTCACCAAATGGGCATGAACCCAAGACATGAGCAAAGTTTCAACCTCACTGTGGCATCGCCTACAGTGTTTATTGTCTTGAGTTGTGCCTGGAATAGCGCGTACAGGAGCAACATTACCGGTCATCTTCAGCGCATCTTTCCACTTGGAGCTAGAAAGGCCTGTATGATGACACAACTTTTGAATTAAATTTGTTCAAATTTGATCAAGAATTGTTTTAAAAAGTAACAAACAAAACAACATTATTTATTGGTACTGTTCCTGGTTGCAATATATGTGACCAAATACTTTTCAAGATTCTCTACTGAAGTTTTCTATTGTCACTCAAAATACATTTGAAGAACAAAAAGGTTCTTTTGACAGCACATGACGTCATAGGTGCAAATTTCATCGCTGCCACTGCAGCAGGTACCCAGGATAACTGACAATTGAAGCTTTCCCCCCCTGGAGAATGGAGCACATATATTTTCAAACCCTGGATTCCTCTGCAATACTTTCTTCAGTTTTAATGTGACTGCTTCACCCACGGGTCCTGGTACTTGTTTCTGTAGAAGCGAGTCAATGACACCAATTGCATCTTTCAGTTGTAGCGACGAAGATTCCAAGTACTCAATATAGGCTATTTTGGAAGGTCACTGAAATGTGCCTTGAGAATAGCAAGGGAGCCATAGGTCTAGATGTTGTCACTGCTAAGTACAGATTTTGCCTTAGGGATTGAGACAACCTCCTCCACGTCGAGTGTGTTCTTGTCTCTCCCTCCCTCCCTCTCCCTCTCTCTCTCTCTCTCTCTCTAAATGTGTTGATATTTCTCTCAAAATGAAAAGAAATAAATGTATAACGCGGTAAATACAGGATAACGGTTATGAATAATGATTTAGATTTTTTAGATACTAAGGTCCAATAATTTAGGTTTGTTTAGGTTCAACAGAATTTACATAATACCACTCCTACGATCATGATTCGGAAAAGAATTGAAAAAATTAGAAGTTCAAAAGCAAAGAAAAAAGGTAAAAACCTACAAATCTGGTCCCTAGTTATGAGTAAAATGTACTAAATAATAATAATAATAATAATAATAATAATAATAATAATAATAATAATAATAATAATAATAATAATAACTTTAATAATAATCATCATCACCTTCACTTCATGGATTAGGCCAGTGGGTCCCAAACTTTTAGAAGGCGTAACCCACTTTTGAGCAGGACTTCTGATTGCGACCACCCCCCAATACCACCATAACGGTACTTAACACCATTCGGAAATTACAAATTCCTTTAAAATCGAAAACAGTCATAATTTTACTCAAACCAATGGATACTATACAAAATAACGACCAAAATAGAAGTAGGTTAACTTATATGGTGCAACAATGACACGAAATATTAAGGTCTACGTAAACAGTAAACATAATTTCTAGTACTTCAAACTATTACCACCGTGGCGCTGTGGTAATAGTTCAATACAAATCGAAAATGATGCTTGGGCCGTCTGTTATCAAACGGATTTAAAAAGAAAACTGATTTCTGGTCAACACCACTTCACAAAAAGTTTCAGAATACATCCGAGTTATTACCAATGTATTAATTTCAAATATTGGGAATTATAATGTCGTTATGTAGCTATACTTACTTACTCACTGGCTTTTAAGGAACCCGGAGGTTCATTGCCGTCCTCACATAAGCCCGCCATTGGTCCCTATCCTGAGCAAAATTAATCCAGTCTCTATCATCATATTCCACCTCTCTCAAATCCATTTTAATATTATCTTCCCATCTGCGTCTCGGCATCCCCAAAGGTCTTTTTCCCTCCGGCCTCCCAACTAACACTCTATGTGCATTTCTGGATTCGCCCATACGTGCTATATGCCATGCCCATCTCAAACGTCTCGATTTAATGTTCTTAATTATGTCAGGTGAAGAATATAATGCGTGCAGTTTTGTGTTTTGTAACTTTCTCCATTCTCCTGTAACTTCATCCCTCTTAGGCCCGGTTTCCTCAACCTTTGTTATAATGCACCTAACATAGCGTTAATTAACTGTAAGTTAAAAGTGTGAATTGCTGTTAAAATTATTGCGTTTCTTCGACTTTACATTTCACATTTTAACATTCTGTTTGTTAACTCTCTGTTAGGACCAGAGATTCTAGAGTTTAACTATAACCTATAACCAAGTATAGGCTCACTCCTGTTTTCTGAACTCTGACAATTGCGATTCTCGCTTGTTTCCGTTGTTTGATTGAGAGAGAATATAAGTCTTTCTATTCTCTCAGGTTTGATTTCTCCTTCTTTCCTCGTCTGTATCACAATAGCGTGGAGGGGCGTTTTGGTGTTGCTGTTCTGAAATGGAAAACACTGGAACAAAAAGAAATCTTGGGACTAATTTCTCTTCTTTCGAAAGAAACCTTCTGCTGGAAATTATTTCGCAGTATAAACCAATTAATGAGAATAAACAAATAAACGGATCTAAGTTGAAAGCGAAAAGTGAGGATTGGCAGAAAATAGCCTATATCTTTGTATGAACTTCTGGTCTGTCAAATCACAGAAATCATCCCCTCTGTTTATGTATTCATGGATATCATTTTCTAAATAATGCAGATATAGAAGTTCAGCATCTAACGCACCAGCTATATTGGATACTTCTATGCTAACAGAGAGTTAAATGATTTAACTGCATGAAATTGGGCAGTTAAATTAACACAGGTTTTAACAGCCTGTTAGTACTAACAGTAGTTGAAGAAATGCTTCAACTGTTAAGTTTACAGTTAAAATGGAATAACACACTGTAATAATTTAACAAAGGTTGAAGAAACCGGGCCCTAGCCCCAAATATTTTCCTAAGCACCTTATTCTCAAACCCCTTAACCTATATTCCTCTCTCAAAGTGAGAGTCCAAGTTTCACAACCATACAGAACAACCGATAATATAACTGTTTTATAAATTCTAACTTTCAGAATTTTTGACAGCAGACTAGATGACAAAAGCTACTCAACCGAATAATAAGAGGGATTTCCCATATTCTGTGTTTAATTTCCTCCCGAGTGTCATTTTCATAATGTATCCTATAAATTTGAAAATAGAAATAGAACTCTATAGATAAAAACTTTTACATTTAAGTCATGCATACGATGGAACTGATGCACGACACGAGAATCAAATCGCTCCGAAGATAAAGACGCTAAGGATTTAATTTCTCTCTTTACGCTTGAAGTCACAGCATACAGAGGGTCATTGCAGCAACAGAAATAATGCCTTTTTTTTTTTGTCATTATTCGACACATCCGTGGTGACGTGTTCTAATTCATGAAGTGGTGTGGGGTTTGAAACCCGGGATTTTTCGTTTGAATAATCCATAGTTACACTCTAGTGTGAGAATTTTCTCGGGGTTCTTCCGTTTCCTCCTGCTAGACACTAAAGGCTGGTTCAGAATAAACCGGGAACGGAAACGAGAACGGGAAGGGAAATGTTAATATAAATGTATTTAAATGTGAGCATTCACAATTAACTGTTGTGAATTCCCACATTTAAATATATTGTGAATTTTATTTCAACTCAACAATAGGATTTTATTCTTCCAACAATAATTCCTTTCTACAATTCGCCTTAAGCGCTCTCGTCAACAATTGGATTTTCACTCAACACAGTGTTCGTTATAGCACTCCACCGACGACAATGACAATTTACTTGGACTAGTGCGAACAACAATTAACTGCTAATCTTAACTAATATTTACAAAGCACTATTTACAAATCAGAACTATCAGTTCTCAGCTCACAGTTCTTCTAACTCAGTCACTCGAGTTCACAGTATCTCGAACCACAGACCTTCAGAGACAGTCCACTGTACTCGAACTCAGGTCCCTCCAACTGCGGTCCACTGCACTCGAACTCAGGTCCCTCCAACTGCGGTCCACTGCACTCGAACTGAGGCCTTCGGATGCTGGCACAGTTGCGGACGCACACTCAAGTCGAACTCCGGTACACAAGACTGGCTAGCTTGCTCTGTTCACTGGCTTACTCACTGAACTAATCATGAATCACTGAAAACTCTATCTGTCGTTCCTTCGCGTCCGTAATTTATAACCGCAGCAACGTAACCGAGAGACTTCGAATTCGCGATTTTTCCACTTCGACGGGCTTCTGGAAGAGTCGGGAAGGTCCATTCCCCCTTCACTCCGTAAGCAGCTGGGCGCGCGATCTCCCTCGCCGCGTAGGCCCTTTCCCCTCTCTCCGCCGCGCCGTCCATCAGTGCTCCGTGAAGCCCGCGCGATCTGCTCTCTTGCGGGACGCTGGTCATGAGTTCGAATCTCACGTCGCTGTCACAATATTAACAATATTTCCGTTCTCGTTCTCGTTTCCGTTTCCGATTTATTGTGAATCAGCCTTAACATCAATATGGCCGATCTCCATTCTCACCTCCATATCACTGGGTGGTGACGTGTTAAGAGGCACCGGAGGATGTCTGTGTTATGGTTGTAGAGCTATTGGTTCACCTTCCCCTTTTACTTACTTATAAATGGCTTTTAAAGAACTTGGAAGTTCATTATCGCCCTCATTTAGGCCCGCCATCCAGTCCCTATACTGAGCAAGATTAATGCAGTCCCTAGCATCACATCCCACCTTTCTCAAATCTATTTTAATGTTGTCTTCCCATCTACGTCTCGGCCTCCCCAAAGGTCTTTTTTCTTTTCGGATCTTCCAACTATCAATCCACAGTATATGCATTTCTGGATTCACCCATACGTGCTACATGCTCTGCCTACCTCAAACGTCACAATTTACTGTTCCGAATTATGAAGTTAAGTATTTAGGCATTACAATCGACCAACACTTACGATGGAATAAACATATTACATATTTATGCAATAGATTACGTAAAACAATTTATATCTTTGTTATAATATTTACCAATTAATATTTTACGTCTCATTTATTTAGCTTTATTTCAATCCATTCTCCAGTATGGAATTTTAGGTTTGGGACATGCAAAGTATTTCTAATCTCACTCCACTAATACTTATTCAGAAAAGAATAATTAAAATATGCCTTAATAAACCAATTGATTACTCATCCGAGCTTTCGTTCACTGATTTTAATGTTTTGAAATTTAAACAGATTTATTATATTGCCTTATTAATCTTGATACATAAAAATTGTAAAAAATTCAAATTGTATCATCATAAATATGGAACTAAAAGATCCGATTTTATACGACTAGAGGAACCAAAATGTTTCACAAGCACAGCTCTGAGCTATGGTACCTACTTTGATCCAAGGTTATACAATAAAATAAATGATAAATACCCAAATTTGGAAAATTTTAGTATCAGAAATTTAAAAAATAGCGTTAGGAATTTACTTTTTAAAGAATATATATTGATTTAATATGTATTTGTACGATTTAAATTGTTAAAATTTAAATTGTATTTTTAAAGTTAATTTATTCCTGTAATTTTTTTTCTTGACCCAGTTTGTGTCAAATAATTATCTTTGTTTGTGTTTATCTTTGTGTTTAGGTATCTCCCTGAGCACGAGTTTTTACTCCTTCAGGGAAGAACTAAGATTGTATTTTTGTACATGTTATTTTACTAACAATAAACAATAAACAATGTTAGGTGAAGGATACAATGCTTGCAGTTCTGCTTTGTGTAACTTTCTCCATTCTCCTGCAATTCATCTCTCTTACAAGCAAACATTTTCATGGGGGCATATAAAGAAGTTTTTTTTTCTTCCACCATGTTAATAATGTCAAACAAGTGCTTATACAAATTTTGGCCACTCGAGCGCAATTACGAGAGTCGTAAAAATAAGGGTTAAATGAGCGTTAAGTGACTTATTTTCCTATAGTTACATCTTCAGCCGTCTTACATGTCGTACCAACATAACTTACGAGACATTACAAACGTTTCACGCTAGTTTGGAATGTTACAGCGGAATAGAAATTCGGTCATTTTCATACCTCAGGGAAGTGTGTAGGGGTAAGAAAATGAAGTGTTATGACAAGTTAGGTTAGGTTAGGTTAGGTTAGGTTAGGTTAGGTTAGGTTAGGTTAGGTTAGTTTAGACTTTCATTATGTCTTACATATATATCTGTGACATGTTAGGTTACGGTAGTTTAGGGTTTTGTTATGCCTTGTATAAGCAAATTTGTAACAGGTTAGGTTAGTTTAGGATTTTAGTGTGAGGTTAGGTTACGTTAGTTTAGGCTTTTATTATGCTTTGCATATACGAAACTGTGAGAGGTTAGGTTAGGATAGTTTAGACTTTTATTATGCCTTTTATAGGCGAATCTGTGACAAATTAGGTTAGGTTAGTTTGGTTAAGAATTTTAGTGACAAGTTAGGTTAGGTTAGTTTAGGCTTTTATTATCGTCAAGATGAAGGTGAAAGCCATTGAGTGTGGCGCTCTTGAACAGGTAGTGATTTTTTGTTTTCTATGTTGGCAGTTCAAGTCTGTCGGTGTCTATTCCAAATTCGGCGGAAGTCACTCAACGCTCGTTTCACCAAAATAAGTTTCACTGGGACCGTTTACAGAGCGGAAATATTTGTTGGAACAGATGCAACAATTGTTGAGTTATTTATCAACAGGGAAAGGATTTATATGTAAATACATATTTACTTATAAAGCTAATATAATTTATATTTTGCATTATCTTTATGTTTCACAATGTGTAGGGTTGAAAAATCCTACTTTTATTTTCCATATTTTTCCATATTTTAGAGTTTAGTACATATTTTCGTTAATTTCCATATATTTTCCATATTTCATATAAAACAGTCCATATTATATTAGGTTTAACAATAAAACAAAACAAAATTCCATTAACTTTTAAAAATACATTTCAACAATAGAGATTTAAACACATGTTCAGTAATCCCTTTAACATCAGAGTTATTTGAAAATTAGCAGTCCTATCAACAATGGGAAAGTAAGTTACAAAACTGTATTAATTTAATTTAAAATTTTTAACAGACTTCAGTTGTGCAGCTCAACAGTTAAATGCCAGTCAGAGTACACATAGGTTCAGTTTTGTAAATCATACTATAAAGACGGTAAATATGCCAAAAGTACGTCATTCAGTCAATTTAAAATCAAAACTAACAAGTTACATTTCAGAATTTAAAGAAGATGGTTTATCAACTGACAATAAAATATTATTTTGTAATTTGTGTCAGTGTGCAGTATCATCTACACAAAAGTTCCTGGTGCAACAACACATTACAACTAGTAAACATCAGGCCAACAAACAACTAAATTCCAAGCAGAGACAATTGTTTTTAACACAACCAACAACATCGAATGTAAGATCTGAGTTTAACATCGACCTGTGCCGTTCTCTCATCTCTGCTGATATTCCTCTCTACAAACTAAAGAATAAGGTCTTCAGGGAATTCCTTGAAAAATATACTCAACATACAATCCCGGATGAGTCAACACTTAGGAAGACGTATGCTCCATCCATCTACGATGAGACAATACAGAAGATAAGAGATGAAATTAAAGATAGTTCAATTTGGGTTTCCATTGATGAGACTCCCGACAAAGAAGGTAGACTTGTTGGTAATGTAGTTATCGGTTTGTTAAGTGAACAATATTCTGAACGAATTCTTTTACATTGTGATGTTCTAGAAAAGTGCAATAACAAAACTATAGTTAAACTGTTCAACGAAGCTATGGGTATCCTGTGGCCAAAGGGTATTATGTACGATAATGTGTTATTCTTTATTAGCGATGCTGCCCTTATATGGTCAAAGCTGGACAAGCATTATCTGTTGTATATCCTAAATTGACTCATTTTACTTGTGTGGCGCATGCATTTCATCGTGTGGCAGAAGTGGTCAGAGACAATTTCCTAAAGTAGATTTGTTGATTTCATCAGTGAAAAAGTATTTCTCAAAGCTCCCAGTAGAGTTAACGTGTTGAAAGAAATGTACCCTGAAATTCCATTGCCACCAAAGCCAATTTTAACTAGATGGGGTACATGGCTAGAAGCAGTTGAATATTATGCCGAACATATAGACTCTATTAACAATGTTCTCCTTGCATTGGACTCTGAAGATGCAGTCTCAATTGATACTGCGAAAACAGTTACCTGTGACATAAGTGTGAAGAATGACTTAGCTCACATTCAGCATACATTTTCATGCATCATAAAAACGCTCAAAAGTCTCCAAAATAGGCACCTTTCACTATCTGAAAGTTTTGAAATTATAAATAGTACTGTGGAACAACTGAATCGTGGTAGAGGTAAAGTTGCAGATGCAGTAAGAGCTAAGGTGGACACTGTACTTTCAAAAACCCTGGATATGAAGAACTACAAAAGGTTGTTGCTGTGATGAGTGGTGAATCAACAGTGAAGATTAACTTGGACTTATCCCCAGCAGACATTGTGAAATTGAATTATGTGCCAGTTACTTCTTGTGACGTCGAACGCTCTTTTAGTCAGTATAAATCTATCCTCAGAGACAATAGAAGAAGATTCACTTTTCAGCACTTGAAAGAAATGTTTGTAACCTATTGTTATGGTAACAGACAATAAAAATTGTGTTTTGTTGAAACTACATTGGAAGATAAGGTACGTCCATTATATTTTTGTTTAGTTTGATTAAAATGTACCAATATTTAACGTACATAGTCATTTTTTTATAATTTTAAGTCCATATTTAATTCCATATTTTGGTAAAAATCCATATTTAATTCCATATTTTGGTAAAAATAACTACATATATATTTACATATTTCATATATTTTTAGTCCATATAAATCCGTTCCCTGTTTATCAATATATTCCCCACCGAAATTGAGATATTTGTCATACCGTGGGATCAACTTTTGTATCCCTGTATCGTAGAAGTGTGCCGCCTGGGATCAGAACCAGTGTGTGACAGCAATCTGCACCTCTCTGTCGATCCCGTGGTATTCCGGCAGAGAATATGTTGAAAAATAGCTCGACAGTTGTTGTATCTGTTTCAATAATTTTTTCCAATTAAATTGTGTTTCCATTCTGTAAACGGCCCCAAGGAAACTGATTTTTACGGCCCTCGAAATTGCGCTCGAGTGGCCAAAATGTGTACAAGCATTTGTTTTAAAATCACTAACACTGTGGACAAAAAAAAATAAATAACTTTTTTTATCTACCCCATAAGAATGTTTGCTCGTTAGCGCCTTAGTGCCTTATTCTTGAATACCCTTAACATCTGTTCACCTTACCCTTTAAGGGTAATAGTAGCGGTGGTGATGGTAAATATTATTATATCACTATTCGTATCTGATACGGAATGTAAACAAAACATACTGCATTTGCAACAACATACATCAGATTTCTCACAGTCTATTTCATGAATCGACAATAGTACATTATGCAACGAACCTATAATGGTAGTAATTAAGACGCGAGTATGTTTATGAAAGGAGCGCAAGCGAGTTTCATAATTTTCATACGAGTATCTTAATTACCATTATAGGCAAGTTGCATACGAATTTTTATGCTCGACCATATTTATAACTTGAAATTATTCATGTTATTCTTATCTGACTGGGGAGCGGAACTGACCTTGTGCAATATCTCGTAAATTATGAGATGTGCGCAGACGCGAAAGTATTGATTTTTTCCGAGAAACAAATGTCATTGACCTTGATATCTAGACAGTAAAATAAACATTAATCTTGATATAACCTTGAAATTGATTTAGACATTGAAAAAACGAGATGACAAATTGAATTTATTTGAATATTATTTACAATTAACGCTAATTATTATAGTAACAGAACATAACCTTCTGCGACAGTATTGGATTTCCAGCCTCCGTGACGTTTCGCTAGTTGTCTTTCTATTGCATATCCGAGAATAATCGATACTTGCGCTTTCATATTGCTACAATGGTGTTTTCTGATTGGTGGAACACCTGAACTTTAATGAATAGGTGTACTTTAATGAGGTCCAGTAAAGGGCTGCTACCAGGTGTATAATTACTACATTTCGGCATGGTCGAGCATAAAATCTAATAAGAATAAGAATCAATCCCTTACGTAGCCTTATACCTTTCTCATTCGGGATGCTCAATTTTTGCTGGTTGCATCAGTATGTTATGTTTACTTTTAAGCTTGCAATGTGAATTATGTTTGCGTGTTACGTCAATCTTTCGCTCAGAGTTTTGTTGTCTTGTTCTGTGTTCCTTTTTCTCTAAACAAACCTATGAAGACGGATTCAAGGAGGACAAGCTTCACACAGCTAATTTACATTATAATTGACACTATACAATGCATATTATATATAGCTGAATGCATTTTCTCTCTGGATAACAAATTTGCTGGATGAAATAGTCCAGAAATGATCCAGATACTATAAAATGGTGAGTGCCGTCGTACATTAATATGTATGGGATAATGCCCATCACTGCCAGATGCTCGAGATATGAACCGAGTTGTTTATGAAAGCAGTCCAGGTCCCGGTTGACGGAGGGGGTTCCTAACTGTGATGCATTGGGGTAGTTATATTTACATTTCTCGTCTTTGTTCAAGCCTTCTCTCCTGTCACAATACGAAGCCCCTACTTTGTGCCGCAAGAGTTAATTATATGGATTAAATTAATAAATTGATCTGTAATGTTTCTTCTACAAATATAGTGGGTCCGGGTTCAATTTCCGATAGAAAATTTGAGGTTAATCTCATTCCCATCGGGACTTAGCATGTGTAACTTGCAATGTCCCATGTTGTCTTAAAAGGTGAAGTTTTAGCCATCGTCGTCTAGCGAGACTGCTCCGAGACTGGGCTCGGCCGTGAGTTTTCATCACGTGTGCGTGTCTACAACGTTCACACTCCTGATCGCACGGTATAAGCGAGCAGCTGCAGCGGCACTGTGACCAGTTTCGCCATAAATTAATAACATGTCCAGATACTCGCGGTTAGAAAACTGTGGCATCTCGTTGTGTTTCAACTGCTTCGAACTGCACGTAGTCTGCAACTAATGACGAAGTGAATGTAAGCGTATCGTCCGCTCCGTACACCTAGCTCGGCCACATGGTTTGCGTACGTAAGAAACAGTGTTGCCAGCGTGGCACAGCCCGGTTCCCATGCAATGTGTACACGAATGTTAACGCGATTTATTCGAAATCTGTGTTATTTTCCATGCAAATACTGCTGTAACATGGCCATACATAGATTAGTCTATCATCCTACATGAGATAAAAATCCAATTTTTAGGAGTTTCATGAAAAACTTAATCATAATTTCAAGTTAAATAAGACCTTTTTTTTTCTTCGAAAACCGGCCCTTCTGGGAACAAAATATTACTAGACTTTCTTGTTTGTCATAATTCGAGATATCATATCCCAGACGGATTGTAAAAGGTTACCTTCCACCCTGTATTGCTACATCAGTGTTACAAAATTTGAAACTGTCACTTACTTACTTACTGGCTTTTAAGGAACCCGGAAATTCATTGCCGCCCTCACATAACCCGTCATTGGTACCTAAGGCCTGAGCAAGATTAATCTAGTCTCTACCATCATATCCCACCTCCCTCAAATCCATTTTAATATTATCTTCCACCTACGTCTCGGCCTCCCCAAAATTTTCCCTCCGGCCTCCCAACTGTTTATGCATTTCTGGATTCGTCGTCTGCTACATGTCCTGCCCATCTCAAACGTCTGGATTTAATGTTCCTAATTATGTAATGAAGAATACAATGCTGCAGCTTTGGTTGTGTAACTTTCTCCATTCTCCTGTAATTATCCCTCTTAGCCCCAAATATTTTCCTAAGAACCTTATTCTCAAGCACCCTTAATCTCTGTTCCTTTCTCAAAGTGAGAGTCCAAGTTTCACAACCATACAGAACAACCGTAATATAACTGTTTTATAAATTCTAACTTTGAGATTTTTTGACAGCAGACTGGTTGACAAAAGCTTCTCAACCGAATAATAACAGGCATTTCCCATATTTATTCTGCGTTTAATTTCCTCCCGAGTGTCATTTATATTTGTTACTGTTGCTCCAAGATATTTGAATTTTTCCACCTCTTCGAAAGATAAATCTCCAAATTTTATAGTTCCATTTCGTACAATATTCTGGTCACGAGACAAAATCATATACTTAGTCTTTTCGGGATTTACTTCCAACCCTATCGCTTTACTTGCTTCAATTAGAATTTCCGCGTTTTCCCTAGTCAGTGTTACAAAATTTGAAACTGTATAATTTATAATATGTGGAGTTAATATTATGGTAGGAAACACAAATGAACGGAAAATAAAACAAATATGCTTTTAGTAACTGTTGTTCTATTTTTAAAAGGGCATCAGTCTGCAACATTTCACTGCTAATTAGAATAATCAGAAATTAAAACAGTATTATAGTCTCTCGTCTGAGAATCAGAATTGAACTATAGAACTTGGCAACTTCAATGCAATTGACCACATTTTATTTCTCAATTTCCCAATAAAATGCGTCTGTTAATTGACACCCTTTCAAAAACATGAAATTCAATTTAAATTTCTCAGTGTCATTATTTTCGTCTTGCTCATTTTCATATACAGAGCGATTCACGAGGATTTACAGTCATTTATGGAGCTTATTTCCAAAGACATTCTAAGCAAAATATGTTATATAAACATATGTCCTAATCTCAATATTTTCAGAATTACACTAATTTGAAGTTGTTTGTAAATACCATTACTCTTTAGTTTTAAGGGTGAAAGAATATTACAGATAAAGAATGAACTATTCAGGAGCATCATTTCTCTAATTGGCTAGTATTCTTAAGCTGAAAACATGTTGTGAATTCCATAATTGCTTCGTACAGAACTTTTTTTTTATTTCGATTTTTAACTACAATTACGTTTTCCTTACGCATTTGTCACAATTGTTACAAATCACGCCACTCTTATAAATTCTTCAAGGATGCATAATTAAAGAATCAAGTTCCTATAGTGGTATGATTTGTAACAGTTTTTGTGACAAGTGCGTAAGAATAATGTAATTTTTAGTTAAACATTGAAAAACAAAATCTGTACAAAGTAATTAAGAACACATTTTTAGCTTCAGAACACTAGTCAATTAAAGAAATGATACTTCTGAATAATTCATTTCCTAATTATAATATTCTCTCAGTGAAACGTACAGCAGAGTCCGTATAGGTCAGTTTCTGTCAGATGCGTTTCCAATTCGCTGTGAGCTGAAGCAAGAAGATGCACTATCACCTTTACTTTTAACTTTGCTCCAGAGTATGCCATTAGGAAAGTTCAGGATAACAGAGAGGGTTTGGAATTGAACGGGCTACATCAGCTACTTGTCTATGTTGATGACGTGAATATGTTAGGAGAAAATCCACAAACGATTAGGGAAAATACGGGAATTTTACTTGAAGCAAGTAAAGAGATAGGTTTGGAAGTAAATCCCGAAAACACAAAGTATATGATTATGTCTCGTGACGAGAATATTGTACGAAATGGAAACATAAAAATTGGAAATTTATCCTTTGAAGAGGTGGAAAAATCCAAATAACTGGGAGCAACAGTAACAAATATAAATGATACTCGGGAAGAAATTAAAACTCAGAATAAATATGGAAAATGCCTGTTATTATTCGGTTGAGAATCTTTTATCATCCAGTCTGCTGTCAAAAAATCTGAAAGTTAGAATTTATAAAACAGTTATATTACTGGTTGTTCCTTTTCTGTGGTTGTGAAACTTGGACTTTTCATCTTTGAGAGAAGAATATAGGTTAATGGTGTTTGAGAATAAGGTGCTTAGGAAAATATTTGGCGCCAAGGGGAATGAAGTTACAGGAGAATGGATAAAGTTACACAACACAGAACTGCACGCATTGTATTCTTCACCTGACATAATTAGGAAAATTAAATCCAGACATTTGAGATGGGCAGGGCATGTAGCACGTATGGGTGAATCCAGAAATGCATATAGAGTGTTAGTTGGGAAGCCGAAGGTTAAAAAGACCTTTGGGGAGGCCATTAGATATAGACCTACAGTAATATTAAAATGGATTTGAGGAGGTGATATTTGATAAAGACTGGTTTAATCTTGCTCAGGATAAGGACCAATGGCGGGCTTATGTGAGGGCAACAGTGAACCTCCGGATTCCTTAAAAGCGAGTAAGTAAGTATTTATAATATTATTTTATCATTAAAACTAAAGAGAAAAGTTATTTTACTAACAACTTCAAATTAGTGTAACGCTGAAAATATTGAGATTAGGACACATGTTTGTATGATATTTTTTGCTCAGAATGTCTTCAGAAATGAGCTCCGTGACTGTAAATCCTCGTGAATCACCCTGTATAATTTATTAAATGGAGAGGGTAATTTGCTTGAATGTTGTTTCCAGTAATATTTTGGTATGTGTTAAAATAAATGTTAAACTGGGTTTATCCATCTGTTGCTATATTCTACATTTCTTTGTCTCTTGACGGCGACATGGCGACTGTCCTCGCTAATTACTCGCAAAATTGACGCATCGTGTTTGTTCATTTAAATCAAGAGTCCCCTTTGCCTCGCTCAGAAATTCATGGCTTTTCTCTGTACAGAACTGGAAGCTTTTTTCCTTGCAAACAAAGATTTCTGTTGTTATACGCCGAGAAATCTGATTCAACTGCCTTTTCTCTCTCTATACTCGATAAGAGAATAACTCAACCCCCTAAAGACTTCAATGATAAATAGACATAAGTGATTACGACTCCAAGTGGCCAACTCAATTTCCCGGGAGCGAGCTTTATATTATTATAATAATACGGGAGCCTAGACTCCATCCCAACTGAAACTTGGAGCAGATCCTCGCTGCGGAATATAAATCAAACACACTCTCAGGGACCCCGAGGCGGATTATACATAGATTTTTCCATCAAGCAGGCACTGCGGATATAGTATAGCTATTGCAGCGTGTTTTACAGTGTTTTCGGATAGACGTAAAAAAACTCTACTCGCCGTACGCACTTCCCTTGAGCCAATTTTAAACAGATTTGAAACTAAGATAGAGGTCTGCATAGCAAATACGTTGCCATGCTTGTATTTTTAACCCGTCGTTTTAAAATGAAAACTGCGGGCTCGTGGAAAGGTTCTAAATCAGACAGCTAGAAATAACGATACTCTAGTTCATTTTCTAAAAATGGATTAAACACGAAACATCATCCTCGCTCTAGTACAAGGGCCGTGTTATTTATTTTGCGGCTCAATGCTAGATTCCAACTCATTCTGCGAATTTGAGTTTGATCTTCAGTGTAATTGGAGTGATGCTTATGATTGACAAGATAAAAGGATCTGAGTTTTTACCGCAATTATTCTATAACCCTCACTTAAAAAAAGAGGTTTCCTCCACATTACTAATGAACTACTTAGATTACAATAGGTTCGTTCGAACAAGCGGTTCATGGATCAGTTCATGTACGGTTCCTGTACTATCTTATGCGCATGCGCTAGTTGAGCATCTGCTATGGGATTGAAACTGGACTGGACGTTGTTGGAATGCTTTCACGGATCGTTATGTACTAAATCCAGAGATGCTATAACTGCGATCATCTTTGCTAAGAAAGAGATGCTTAATTATTATCGTTTCGCAGCCAATTCAAATTGCATAAAATAGAATTTCGATCATTTTCTATAAAAAGATGACAAAAATATGGAAGGCAAGAATTCCGATATAATTCAATGTCGTGTACTGGGGGATTCTCATCTAAAAATAGTTATTTTTATTTTAATTATTAATTTGTGTACGTTATTTATTATACTTTTAATCAAAGCTGCATGTTGAAATTGTAATTAACTATTTCAGTACCCAAATAATTTCCATTCCCTTTCTTTTTGGCGAAAATTTAAATTAAATCTCTAGTTTTATTATTCGTCTGCACTGTCACTTTTCAACTTTAACCTCATTGATGTGAACAGTCGATCATGTCTTTCTTCAGTATCCAGGAGACGTTGGTGAGCTTATGCGCATGCGCGTCTCGCGTACTCTTCCGTACATGCCTCAATCCGCGGACTACTTCTGACCGTTCCGAACCCGTGTCAAAAGTTTGTTGGAACGTCCGACTGCAGTACTTGTTTCCGGTTCAGGACTGGTTCGGATTGTGTTGGAACGCTTTTTCTGTACTGCGCATGCTCACGATAGTTACGGACGGTTTCTGACTGTTGTTGGAACGAACCTATTACACATCGGATTTATAAAATAAAACCATCTGCCCTTCAATAAGGGTGACCACAAGAATACAGAAAACAAACACATATATAAAAGTTTACAATGAAACAATGAAAATACATACAATAAATTTCAAAAGAAAATTAAAGTGAATTACATTACTTGAAATAAAGATGAAATTGCAAAATTTGAATTGAGTCCTTTAGAATTTCTCTAAGGATTTTCTCAGCATTGTAAATGTGAATCCCTTTGATTTTAAAAGGTTACAGGTGTTGTAAATGTCCACCATTAAAAGAAGCCACATATGTGAAATTTCTGGGTATCATTATTGATCAAAATTTAAAATGGTCTCATCACTTTACTTATCTTTGTAAGAGGCTTCGTAAAAGAATTTATAAATTCGTTAATCTTCGATGCTGCTTATCAATTAGAGTTCTACGAAATGTTTATTTGGCCATTTTTCAGTCTGTCATTCAATATGGTATTATTGTTTGGAATAGAAGAACAAAAATTAATCTTAGTTCGTTAAATTTACCACAAAAACGACTAATTAAAATTTGTTTGAAGGAACGTTTTGATTATTTAATAAATTAATTTATCCTGAATTTAATGTATTTAATATGGAACAAATTAATAAATATACTTTGTTAAAATTTTATTATAAAAATCGTAATAAGTTTATATTAATGGCACATAATCATGATGCAAGACGAAATAATAATTCAACATTAGTAAAACCTAAGGGCTGTATTCATAGACGTTTTTAGCGCGGCAATCCGGTGGATGATCAGCGTTTTTCGTATTCATAAACCAGTGTTGCGATAGGATATGATTTGAATTCTGTACTAGTAACCAGTGGATAGCCGGTGCTAGCTTAGTACGCTCGTAGCGCGTGTTGCAAAGTCTATGAATAGCACCCTATATGTTTCACATCTGCGGTCTAAAGCATAGCATTCATGTTGGCTCTCGGTTGTATAATTCTTTACATCTAGAACTTGTAACATGTAACCCACTAACATAGAACAAGAAAATTAGAAACGTGTTAATGTCTTCAATTTGATTATTTATATTTATATATTATATTTGTATTCTATAATTTTGAAATATATATTTTTTCATAAATTTTCCTACTTTATTGACGTACGATATTATTCTTCTCTATGTTAATATTATATTATATAATTTCATTGCAGCTGTAATTTTAATTTCAGTTCCTATTTTATTTTATTTTATTTTGTATATTCTCTTAATAATATATCTGAACTGCGACCGAACACGAGCGCTGCTCATTCGCTCCTCAAATTTTGTTAATATTACTACATCCTCTTTTTTTATATTGATTGTATTTATTATTTATTTGAACATGGTACCACGAACTGCAAAAGGAAGTCCGTGTACTGACCAACGATTATCCATGATGTTATACTGTTTGCTAAAATAAGAAATACAAGGTTCATAGATGATTCTCTTTTCATCATCACTAAGTTTTGGCTGTTGTGCATCTCTTTCAAACCTGATACTCAGGTCTAGTATTGTTCCTGTGTTCTTTTTTCTATCAATGCCAACAATATCTGCTCGTCTTGTTGAATCATCTTCCCAGATACAATGCACTTCTTCATGGACTTCTAATCCTTGTTGTCTTAGGATGTCGGCAAGCATTGTCCTCACCCTGTGATGGCGGTTGTTCCGCAGTAAGTCAGTCTTTCGGCAGAAACCCAACACATGTCCTAGTGTTTCAGCCTCGTCACAGCCTGGCGGCAACGGGTTGTGTTGAATACTCTATCTGGGACTGAGCTTACTGCAGATTGGTTGTATGACATCTTCACGAAATACGAATACGAAATAAGTATCTCCGATTTTTCTTTCAAGAGAGTCGCATCTTCTACTCAGAATTCACTTAGGGTAACATATTCAAATCACAATTATCATCTATCTAAATGATAATAAAAATACTGATGCACAGAAAGTTAGAAGTATAATCTTATGCAATACAAATTTGCATATACTCGTATATGTTCGAGTGCACATCATCTTAAAAACAAATTATGTAGAGTAAGTCTGGGGTAGATGGCCATAGTTTTTTTTCAATACCCTGTAATTTAAAGAATTATTAAGAAAGTGTCCGTGAAACAAGTTAAATGAACGATGAAAGAGTAATGGAACGGAGAAAAATTCTCTCCGGCGCCGGGATTTGAACCCGGGTTTTCAGCTCTACGTGCTCACGCTTTATCCACTAAGCCACACCGGATTCCACCCCGGCGTCGGAAGAATCGTCTCAGTTTTAAGTTCCAACTCTTGGGTCCCTCTAGTGGCCGCCCTCTGCACTACGTCATAGATATCTATGAACCTAGGACCGAAGTCCACACATGTGCTGAGGTGCACTCGTAATGAGTGACTAGTTGGCCGGGATCCGACGGAATAAGCGCCGTTTAAATCACGAAGTGATTTACGCATATCATATATAAGTTATTATTTTAATGTACCGAAGTACATATGATATTTCCATGCAGATATTCTGCGTCATCATACGATGAAAGAGTAATGGAACGGAGAAAAATTCTCTCTGGCGCCGGGATTTGAACCCGGGTTTTCAGCTCTACGTGCTGACGCTTTATCCACTAAGCCACACCGGATTCCACCCCGGCGTCGGAAGAATCGTTTCAGTTTTAAGTTCTAACTCTTGGGTTCCCTCTAGTGGCCGCCCTCTGCACTACGTCATAGATATCTATGAACATAGGACCGAAGTCTGCATGGAAATATCATATGTACTTCGGTACATTAAAATAATATATAAGTTAAATGAAGTTGCAGAAAGTATACAATAACACGTGTTTAGGATGAAATGTTTCTCATCACTGCCCGACAGATGTTTATGCTATTTATCCTTCTTTTCCGGATTGAATTGATGTACGGTGCAGTGTCTTGTATAAACAAAAGTGAATGAATGAATGAATGAACGAACGAATGAAGTGCATTTATTGATACATAATTATACGAACTCATGTACACAAGATCCTTCGCACGAGCCCGTACGGCAATTCGTGATATAAGTAACTATGCACAGTTTGAAACTTCAAAACAAAAATATTGCTACTAATAATAAAATAGTAAAACAATAATTGTTATTATTACTACCGTTATCATTAATTATCACAATTACAACTAATCTAACTTCATACCAAATTTCACAAAAATAACACAAATAAAATAAATGTAAGATATGAAAGAAAAAAAACACACAGTGAAACATATAGGCTGTAACAGTTCAATTCCTTATAAAAATTGCAATAAATAATCCAAATAATAAATTTAAATGTAAATCATAAAAAACATATACAAACGCAATTAATAAAACAAATAGAAAAAAACACAATAAATACAAAAAAACATTATCCCCTAATTACCTCATTCGCTCAGTGTTCATACTACTCACTGCAACACTAATAAATAACTCTTCCCCTTATTTCCTCGGCCCCCTTCCCCTCGGCCAGTTCCACCCTCAGCTGTCGAACTTTTGCAATAAATTTTCCCACACTCTCACAGAATTTAGCGTTATTTAATATATCGTATGTTGCCAAGTGCCCCCTGCTAGATGTAATATTATTATTAGTTTGGAAGATAATTTTGGTGAGCGAAACTAACATATCTTGCGAGAGACTGAACTCTTTAAATACAAGCATGCAACACAAAACAGAAACTATTATTTCAGCCACAAACAAAATTCAAGGATTTTGCAAAAAAACTGAAGTTTTGGTAGTCTTCGGTTATAGCAGGCAAATTATTGCTCTTTTCTTTAGTGAGAGTTTTGAAAATCGACTTGCTGAAAATGAAAAGGAATGCCTGAAGAAGCTAATAGCAGAACATCTAAATGCGTTACAAAGTTCCGGCACCATTTTGTTGCATTTTTCATCATGGAATCCAAATATATGTGAATAACTATGTTTTTAATATACTAATTTTTCTTTAAATTCCACGTAGACCTTGAAAGACTTTGCTTGGAAAAAAGGAGGTTAAAAACGACAAAATTCCCGTGCAGCGAACATTAATTAATTATTTCTCCGTCCTCTATAAAATTTCTACACAGAGTTCCACCACCTTTTTCTCCAGAATAAAAGCACTGGTTGTTGTTATTATGTTATTAATAAAAAACAGATAAGTGTGCCGCGATATCGTGGGCGTCCAGTAAAATGTGTCGACGGTAAAAAAATGTTGGGTACCACTGACTTACGGTATGGTCAATACAAAGACCAAGGACGACTTGAATATTTTCCGGCCTGGTAAGTGTAATGCAGCTCTTTTCACTAAATTAAATTTCGTTGTAATACTTCATATTCCGTATTGACATAGTCATTGTATATCATGACTTGGATAAATATTTCTTTGGTAAATTTTCCTTGAATTAATTTCTCTGGATATATTTTCGCGTGTGTAAACCAACAAAGGTTTAAATTACCTTTGTGTGAATATTCCCTGGGTGCAGACAGCCAATGTGTAGCTAATTTACATGACGGCTTATATTCCAATCATCTTTTATACACATGTAAGTGAAATTTTTCGTATGCGAGATCTTATTAAAAGTAGAATCCGTGTCCGCCACTCAGTTTCATCAGGGTGACTCGTCCTGTAATGTGGTTTTCCTTCGATATATTAATCTGGAACAAATTGTGCGATTGTTCGCAGCGCCTCGCTCCCATGCGGACTAGTGGGCAATTAATTCTCGACGGACAAATAACTACATAAAAGGGAATATCATTAATAGCAGGTGAGACCCGCAAAACATTTGCTATGGGATCAGCATTTAGTTGCGGCAGTTTATAAACTATTTGCAGTGTTTGAGCAATGTTTTCCTATCTCAGCCAATCTGTTATTTCTCTTTGTCTCTCATCAGTTTTAACATAGAGTTACTCGAGTGCTGATCAAGAAAGATTGCTCTGAATACGTAAGAGGCGAGATTGCATATTTTATCCAATGGCGCCCCAAACCATCACACTAGGCGTTTGCCCGCTATGCCGCTCAACAATGAAGGTTCTCAGATTGCGTTCGCTACGGTGGCGTCTAAAGGTGCGTACACACTTAGCGAACAAACAACGAACGAACGACAAACGAATGGATTCGCTGATTGAAATCGGAACGTGTGTACGTCGCAGCGAAGGCAAAACGATCGTTTGGTTTGCCTTCGGAAGTGATCCGTCGCTTGTCGGTACATCAAAGGAAGTTGGTATTCGTTGTGGACGGGATTTGCCACTAGCTTGTAGTTCGTAGCAGAACGCAGCGCTTAGTTCAAATTCACCAACAGGATGTCGGCACTGGAGTGGACGGAAGACGCTGTTATAAATCTTATTAATGCATATAGGGAGCAGGAAATTTTATGGAATCCCAAGCATCCTACTTACCACAAATAAAGTAAGAAAACATGATGTTTGGGAAGCTATTGGAAAGATGTTCAGCTGAAAGATAGGAGAGTCAAACATGTGCAAAATATGAAAATGATTTTTGTTTATTCATTTTCAGTGGATGCATATTTGTTGTTTATTGTAGGGAGCAGAAGTCAAAAAGAAAATCGAGTCCATACTGACATCATTCCGGAGGGAAAGACGGAAGTCCACAAAAAGATCTGGAATGGGGAGTGATGAAGTGGAACTTGGTTCGCGTATAAATATATGTCGTTCCTGTTGGACAAATTCACGCCCAGAAAAAACAAAGTTCCAACCTTGTGCACACAAAATAAATTATTGGCACTGAAAAGTCCCTTTTCATAAGCATGATGCGCATTCGACAAACACAGACAAATCTCTCTTTTTAGTATTTTAAGATAATTATTGTCAGTGAGGTATCCGTATATCGAAACTTTCCCCTGTCTTGCAGTCGTACTTTAATAAAATCTTCCAGTTCCTCAATTATAGCTGTACTTACTTCTAGAACAATCCTGGTAATCAGCTGTTTCAACACTTTGAATAAATACATTAAACTTGTATACGAATCTCCTGTAGCAAGATATCGAAGTGTTAATGCTAACCTTTCCTGAATAGATATTGCTTCTCGCCAGCCTGTGTCTTTCTTGGAAATTTTTAGCCCTATTTTGCACAGTAATATTTCGAAGCCTGTTTCTGACATGCGACAGAAATTGTGAAACTGTCCCGATTCCATTCGACGTAAATCATGAAGCAAGTCAGTGCCTCTATATTGATTGAGACTTTCGTAGGGTGGCGTCTGCCACCACCGCCTTTTGGTTTTTAACTTTCTTTTTGATAAACTGCCTATAATAACAACGGCTGCACTTGCTATAATTATATTTTCGTCTGCCTTTATTGCGGATAATAAGCGAACGTGAATGTTTTCTGACCATTTGCTGATGATTTGTACGTTGCTCTAAACAGCGAATGAACAACGAAGTTTCGCTTATCATTCGTTCGTTGTTCGTTCGCTAAGTGTGTACGCACTTAACACGTATGCGGCCAACATTGTAGGACAAGCTGAAGTGGGACTCCTCTGAAAACACTACATTTTGCCACTCAGCACGCCAGTGACGCCGTTCACGTGGCCATTGCAGTCTGAGGCATTGGTGGTTTCTGGACAATGGAAGCCGACGCAACGGCATGCGAGCCACTAGTCCAGCCCTGGCGACGAACCGCTGACGCAGACAGGTCCATACCCGTTGCAGTACTCCAACGTCGACTCAACACTGTGGATGAAACTGTACGGTGACGGCCATGCGGACAAGATGGCGATTATCCCGTGCTGTGGTCACATTCCGTGGGCCAGTACCCGCTCGTCTTTCACTGGTTCCACACACGCATCACTGTCGTAGCACATGCTCTGTACGAGCCGAAATGTCACGGTATGACAAACCTGCTTCCCGGAGACCAACCATTTTGCCCCGTTCGAACTCACTCACGTGCTGATATTGCGCCCTTCCACGTCGACGAGGCACACCTGCGTTAGCTTTCACGCTTCCTCTTCGTTTAGAAGCTCGGCACTGACCGAGCAAGGTGAATATTAATTCATGTTCCTTAACATTTGGAGACTGTTGTGAGGAATACGAGTAGCTTATACCGTTTTATCAGCGGCAAGTTATTTTTAGAAAGGTATGAACAATGAGTTGTTTCTAACATTTCTCGCTTCTGTTACGTTGTAGTCAAAGAGGCTTACTATGCGGGTAAAAAAGAGCCAATTGTTAGTGATTTATCGTATTGTGAAACATGGAATCTGTTCAGATACGTACGTTCTTACTAATGTGTCTTCAATTTCAAGTTTGTAAAGTATATAAATATTACAATGGAAAAAATGTATTTTTTAAATTTCTTCAAAAATATTATGTAAGTTTTAGTATAGTCGGTCACGTCCGGTTACAGGAATTCTTTTACCATTTAATACACAATCATTTAGGGCCGTATTCATAGACATTTTTAGCGCGGGCTTCCGGTGGATGATCAGCGTTTTTCGTATTCATAAACCAGTGTTAGCGATAGGATATGATTTGAATTCTGTACAAGTAACCAGTGGATAGCCGGGGCTAGCTTAGTACGCTCATAGCGCGTGCTGCGAAGTGTCTATGAATAGCACCCTTAGGCCCGATTGTATAAATCATTTAATCTTAGATCAGAGGTTAAATTGATCCTTGTTTCAGCTGAACTTTGAATTTTGTGTTGTATAAAGTCTAATCTGAGATTAATTTGTCTCAAACTAAAGTCAACTTTGACTGAAGAAATTTCTCCGATTAAGTTAGACGATCCAAGTTCAGTTATTTCTTTTCTGTTTGAAATATACGACTGACAGATTGTGCAAATAAAATATCCATTATTATTAATATTAATAGATATGTTAGGTACATTTATATATATTTCTTTCAATTTCTTGCCTTAATACACAAACATTCTTATATTTTATAAGGCTCTATCGTGTTCAGCAGTATCAAATAACATAACCTATAATTATATTATGTTTATAACAACCATTAATTATTAATGGATATGATAGGTACATTCATAAATGTTCAATTAACTGTATTACTAAATGAAAATTGTCGTTTTATAAAGCTTTATTATGTTTAGCAGTATCAAACACCATAACATGATAACAACTTGGAGAACAGTCAACCTTCTTCTTATTGTCCGCCATTATTTACATTGCAAAAAAAAAAAAAAACCAGTGTCTCCAACAGAGTGTAATACGGAAAGTTGCGAAAAAGTAGTTGTAAAGTCGCTAGATTTCTCATTATCAACAAAGAAAGATTAAATTTTGTCACTATGGGGTGCTAAAAAGGTCACTAAATCCCTATTTAAGCAATATAAAAGTTAAAAGAAATTGTTGTTGAAAAAGAGTTAAAATCGCTAGATTGGCAACACTGAACAAACCTGTATAACATGGTCCGTGCATCACGTATTTCACCTGTTTATGCGATGTTGCCAAATCCTTTTCACGTGAACTTAGATTGCATTTGAACCAAGGTAATTTGATCGCAGAAAAGTTTTATACAATAGAAGAAGTGTCCGAACTCGGTTTACTTTTCGATCTTCGATCAAAGTTGATCTTTAGTCAGGGAGTTTTATACAATTGGGTCTTAGAATTTTAGGGCCGTATTCATAGATATTCTTAGCGCGGGCTTCCGGTGGATGATCAGCGAACTAACGTTTTTCGTATTCATAAACCAGTGTTAGAGATATGATATGATATGATATGATATGATATGATATGATATGATATGATATGATATGATATGATATGATATGATATGATATGAATCCCGTACAAATAACCACTCGATAGCCGGAGCTAGTTTAGCACGCTCGTAGCGCGGTCTAGCGAAATGTCTATGAATAGCACCCTTAATGTTGAATTCTTGTTTTAAAGTTTGCACGTTCTTGCACATTTATCAGTGATTAATTTTTTTTAGTGGTGGGGCATACGATAACGAAGCGGCAACTGCCCCATGTTTGGCTTAACAGCAGAAAAGAATAATGGAATGAGGAAGTTTCTAATCACCGCGTAAGTGTTTTAGGCCTGCAAAATTATTCCCATGACGTTGAACATCAGATTAAACATATCTAACATACCGTGGATCAGAACGCAAATCTAGTAGCTGGACAAAATTAATAACTTCTCTGCATTCTAATGGATTGTTATGAAACTTTGTATAGGCCTTACAGGCGACACATAGCCTATTTTTTGTGTACAAACTCTGATTACTTTTGAATAAGAAAAACGGCCATTTAGACAAAATTAATAACTTCTCTCTTATCTAACAAAGTTTTTTCAAACATTGTACGGAAGTTAGAGGTAGAATATATTTTTGTCTACAAAGTCTGATTATGTTTCTATGGAAACCGCTAATTGGAAATCGAATTGGCTGAAAGAGCTGGAACGAGAAATAAACAGATTAGGTCTAAATTGGCTATGGAGAGAACTAGCGTCTATAAACACGAAAACTATTGCAAGAATAGTAAAAGAGAGGGCAAACGAAATTTCGAGACAAGATATTTTTAGTAATATTAAAGACCTAGGATCACTAAAATACTATAGGGAGGTTAAACAGTTTTGGGAACAGGAAGAATATATTAGACTAAATTCAAGGGAAGAGAGAACGGGAATGGCATGGTGGAGATTAGGTATCTGGAGACTCAAGAATAAGAGAGGGAACGCAGAGAAGGATAAATGTCCTTTGTGTGGACTAGCGGAAGACGCAATGCATATTGCGTTAAAGTGTCAGGCAACGAATGATTTGAGAAACGGTTGGGTGGATAAAATATTTCTACAAATCAACGCTATAGTAGCTTATAAAAATTAATGGTCCCCTTAACGTCAGAAGTCTGCATAAATTAGGAAAGTTTCTTTTTAGAGTTAAAATTAGATGATGTAGAGTAGTCGGACACGACAGGAAATTACGAAGAGTAGTCAATGAAGTAAACAGAATAATTTTTAAGAGATTGAATATAGAAGTGAAAAAGCTAAAGTAAGAGTTTTAAATACAAGAGCTATACTTATTAGTTTATTATTATTATTATTATTATTATTATTATTATTATTATTATTATTATTAGGGTGTACAGAGGATACTTATAGGTTGAACATGTAGTAGTTCTTGTAATGTTTGTATAGAGAGTGATGGCGGATTAAGAACTGTAACGCATCTAATCCGCCATGATGTGAACAAAGATTGATGAAATAAATAAATAAATAAATAAATAAATAAATAAATAAAAGATTATGTTTCTACGAGAGAAACTGCCCATTTAGGAATTGTGCATTTAAACAAAATTAATAACTGCTCTCCTATATAACATATTTTTATGAAGCTTTGTACATACAATTATCCTACAGGTAATCAGATCTAACCAGAGTTTGTACATAAAACATATATGCTACCTGTAATTTCTGTACAAAGTCTCATAAAAATCTGTTATGCAACAGAAAAGCTTAATTTTGTGTAAATGTGCCTCTCTATAAATCGGTAGTTCCTCTTATGGACCCGTAAATATAGTTTGTACTCAAAAAATATATATGCTACCTCTAACTTTCGTACAATGTTTAATAAAAATCTGTTAGGAGAGAAGTTATTAATTTTGTCAATAAAGGGGTAGTTCCTCTTACACAAATGTAATCAGTATGGCTAGGATTTTCATGAAATTGCATCTTTTTTCTAGTAAGTTAGAAACATTGCTGTTTTAGTATTTATAGGTTATGTGATAAACTGAATGTTTTAAGACATATTTGTTAGGGCATTTTTTTGCATTTTATGCCTGTTTCAACTCATAAGAGCATCTTTTGTTTTATTCGGACATTTTTGAGGCATTTTCATTTAATTTTGGCCATAAATCCCCATTATTAATATAAACTAACGTTTATTTCCTTTGATATTTGTCTATATATTTTGTCCATTAATACCCATTATTTTTTTACTTGGTTATTTAACGACGCTGTATCAGCTACGAGGTTATTTAGTGTCGTTGGAATTGGTGATAGCGGTATGATATTTGGCGAGATGAGGCCGAGGATTCGCCATAGATCACCTGACATTTGTCTTACAATTGGGAAAAACCTCGGAAAAAACTTAACCAGATAATCAGCCCAAGCGGGAGTCGAACCCGCGACCGAGTGCAACTTCGGATCGGCAGGCAAGCGTCTTAACCGACCAAGCTACGCCACTGGCTAATACCCATTATTTTGTATAATATTTTAATCGTTTTTCTACACAAATATTGCAATTATAACGTAATACACTCCAACCACCCCTTCAATATAGACTCCTCTATACCTGCTAATTTTTTATAAGAGTGGCCTTGTGGTGGACTACATGGAACTACTTCAGGTAAAATAATTAAAGTTTACCACTTAGAAAAAATTATGTAAAATTAAATAGTGTGGTACTACTCGTAGAATTTAATTTAATTACTAGTCTAAATATTAAGTATTTAAAAACCTCTTTTCCTACTGAGCCAATTATGTAAGAACAATTTTTAGGGCATTTTTGAAAGATTTTTAGGTTATAAATGCATTGTTTTTAGGACATTTTATCATGATTTATAGATCATCAAAATCCTAGCCCTAGTAATCAGATAATCAGAGTTTGTACACAAAACATATGTGCTACCTGTAAGGTCTGTACAAAGTTTCATAACAATCCGTTAAAATGGTGAGAAGTTATTAATTTTGCCCAGCTAGATTTGCTTTTTGCGCTAGGAAACGGTACATGCAAGCGCCTCTATCATAGCTCCATCTCACCGGCCATCGACTGTGCCGTCTAGTATAGTAAGACATACCTATTGAAATAATATTTAATGATCATCAGTAAAATACTTCACATGCAGAGAATTCACGGATGAGTTGACTTACAAATGTTAAGGAAATGTTCAACACTGTCTGGTAAGGAGGCAAGCAACAAGGATGTAGAATTGACTTCATAGTGTCATATAATCAGAAAATACAATAGCATTTTGTATAATAAAAGTTGATGTAAACACACTGAAGGACATGACATTACTCGCAAGTGGTTAGGTTAAGAGAAACTGAGCGTTCGGCCTTGACTATAATATCTGACTACAGTGACTATTTACCGTGTCATGGTGCAAGAGGAAAGCGAAGCTGAAACGTGAAGTTGTAGAAGGTTATAGGCCTGCTTCATAGAGGCATGAAAACTGAAACATCATGTTGTCACAGTCTAGTATATACAGTCGCGAAGCTCAATACGTAGTAAATATGCAAACATTATATAGTTGCTCACCACTAGGATCGCTAATATCGCCTCATTACAGGCAATGCAAAATAGTACCGTCACAGTCTATTGTTTCTAGCACCCTCAAAACTCAAGCTTCGTGACTGTATATAGTAGAATGTGATGTTATGTCAGTTATGTCAAAGCAAGCGCATTTTTCTGACCTTGACGTCGTGCGCGGGCAGCAAGCGCTAAGTATGGAAAGAGGAAGGGTTGTGTATATGAATAAGCAGCCTGTTTGATTAAGAAAACAGTGGTGCACAAACTTCAAACGGAACGTGAAATTTTATGTCGTTATTTTTATATGCCTTCTTTCTGTTTGATATTATCTAGATTGTTTGTAAAACAAAAGTACTAATACCAATTTCTTAATATTGCAGTTGTGTTTTAAACGTTAATAATAGAATAAAAAGTTGAGAAGGAATATTCACATAAATTCCATAGTAGTACAACTATACTGTACTAAATGGATGAAACACATCATTCATAAAGAAAGTGATATTCCAAAAAAAAAAGAGATTGAGTATGACATGAAAAGTTGGAATTGATATTGATGGTACCTTTAGCCTTATAAAAGTAATCAATAAACCAATCAAAACAATATTACAGTACAAAGCAAAGTTACCTAGGTGCTGTATATGTTTTAAGTGTAACTAATATTCCATAACAAAACTCTTATCGCATTATGCTTTTAAGGTGATATTTGTGAGCAACTTCCTATCATCAGAATATTAAATTATTTTCTCGAAATGTGCTGAAGCTATAGAGCTGACATTTTTACAACACATGGGCACATATCATTTGCTTATGATGTAACAGTAGTTGCTTTGTTAATTCATTTCCTTACAAACAATTTCCATGCGAATATCTTCAAACTTTTCAGTACACTATCTTCAGTAATACGTATTTACGGTATATTAGATTTACGAAAACATTCTGTAAGGCTACTAAATAAATAGTCCTATATCTGAAAATTTCACTTTCATATAAGTTGAGAAAATATTTCTTTTGAATAAAAAAATCAAACTTGTAAAAAATGAGCATTAAAATTAACTTACATTCTTATAATGCACTTATACTTATCAGACAAATCTAAAAATTAATATGGATACAGTTTTAATAAGTTCTCTTCCCTTTATCCATTGAATCAGTGCTGGCCATCCTCAATATAGCTCGATCAAGCGGCATATACTACCTCTTTCGTCTGTCTCTTTCCTTTCCGCTGTAAAGCGCTCAGGCTCTTCTGGGCTCTAAAGCGCGCGCTTGCTCCTATGGCCATCAATTGACATGACTGTGTTATGTAACTACAGGGACATCATTTTATTTTTACTAACATTTCTAATATTAACCTGGCTATACCTTTGGATTAACGGTTGAGAACTGGAAACATTTGTTACCCTCATTCCACGACCGGAGTTTGATGGTACTAGGGTAAAATATAAATAACTCACTTACTAGTTGTAAGAGGGAAGAAAAGTAGTTCACCCATTTACGTAAACTAGAAAATATCACGATTTTGAGTATTGATTATGCAGTGTATATTAGCATGCAATATATAGAGTGCATTTAAATAGAAAAATAATCATAATCTACTGTAGATATTTAAACAAATTGTTGAAAATGGTGGCCGTTCATTTTGATTCAGGTTTCAGTTCTTTTTTACATAACATCGCACTATATTGTAGCCTACCTTATTCCAATTTCCAGTTTCGTCCTTCGTACCTAAAAACACTGGAACATGGTTTTGTAAGTGATTTACAATTTCATGACCTATTTTCGTAAAATGATCATTAAAATTATTAGCAATCTCGTTTTTATTGAAAACTAATGCACCATTTGTTAATGATTTCTATTGGTTTAAAATGTTTAGTGGAAATAGTGTTTGTAGCTTCATTCACTATTTTCCAAAATTTTTTTGGATCATGTTGGTTGTTCATAAACTTGTTTCGTAATACTTAGTTTCTGCAGTTCTGATAAGATTAGTTAAGGTATTTCTGTAAATTTTGTATTTAATTAATAATGTAATATTAAATGGCTGCTTTCTAACCTTATTCGCTAATTTATCTCTTTTACGAATAGAACGAATTAAACCAATAGTAATCCATGGTTTTATTATTTTAAATTAATGGAAATTTTTTGTGAGGACTGTAATTTACATTTATTAATATGACAATTTAATTCTTCATGAAATATATTAAAAGCTAAATCAGCATCTTGACATGTATAAACATTTTCCCAGTTTTGAACTGAAGTAAAATTAAATTATGACCCTGTACATGAGCTTTGAATTGTGTACGTTAGAAAAGAATTGAGGTTCCAAATAAAACATCAACCCAAGTCTGGGAAACGAAATTTAACAGGAGAAGGTTTTATTTGAATTATTCATTGCTGAGTTCCATTTTATTAACATGTTTTAGGTTACAGTTTTACATAGTCAAATTGCATATAGCACCAAGTTTTACTGTTTGTGTTACACTAACCGACGTTGATGCACGTCGACATAGGTGTGTATTTTTGTGCGAGATCGTGCGTATTTGCTTGTTTCCGCACAAAACCAATCCGCGGTAAGTGTGAAATACCACATTCAGTATTACCAACCTAACACACATAACAATTTCCCTCTTCTTACCGCTTAAGTGACATATTGATTTTACTGCTTTAGCCTTCTAACATATTATTTTTAGAGACGTTCAATATAGTAATAATTATAAATTAGAAACTTACCACTGCAATTTCACCTAAATTGCACTGTTAATTATTGTTTTTAAATATTTGCAAAAATTAAGTAAACTCTACAACTCCACTAAAGTTACTGGATTCGTGATGCAAGTAACATTAAGGAAGCCGTGAAAAAATCAACAAGATTCCGGATGCCGATGTTATTACTGCAATATGTTATATAAATAATATTGTTAAAATTTTAAAATGAAAAATAAATCATTACAATAACCTTACCGTTTGTTTTAAGCTCGCATTTATGGACTGAGGGGGAAAGACAGATGTATATCACGGCTTGCTGGAGTATATAAACACAGAAAACATTTTAAAGCAACAATGTTGAAGGTAGGTATATTTTTGTTTTACAAATTTGCCATCATTGAACAGAAACCAAGATGGAGATTTCATTGCAACTAATTAGAAATTCCTCTTTCAGGTATGTAATAAACGATCTTTGCACAAAATAATGTATGATACACGAGCGGTATGTTTTCTTTCAATTCTCGGAAATTAAAAAAGCTCAACTACGTTTCGCTTTTTCAAACTTTTCCTCGAACATGAAAACTTCAACATACAGCTCTTGTAACGCATATTACTATTACATTGCACTTTACCTTTTCTGCGTAACTAATCAACTTTGCAGTCAATAATAGACTCAACAATTACGTCAGTAATATTATACGGATTTCATGTGATACTGAAAACAGTGTTGGTTTACTATCATAATAAATTATGCATGTTGAACTGTTGTACATCAATAATGTCATCGCATTATGTTTAGCCGCAGCTACGAATCTTGCTGAATTCGCTTCTCGGTCAAGTGGCGTACATAACACGAGCAGTAACTGATGGTTTGCAGTAATAATTACATAAAATACACACCCCAACTGCTGAACGCAACACTCGGGGATGACGAGCTGTTAGCACTAGCGCCAATTTCAGCACAAAACAAGTTACGAAGTCTCTATGATTTTTCAGTGTGAAAACAGTATTATACATTTTACTTTTTAGGTTCTGTATAAACAATACCATTCATGCTGACTTGCAAGAACGCACTTAAAGATTCTTTAACCCTTAACTCAGCGTTTCTCAAACTTTTTTGAAGTGGGGACCTCTTTTTTAAGTCAGAACAGTTCCGCGGACCACCTTACTCTTGTTCCCTTCGAAAAAAAAATTTATAATTTTTGTAGCATATTTTAATACCAGTGTCTACTTATATTTTAAAATAGAATTAATTAATTATAATATTTTTGTAGACCTAATTATATTTTTTGTAGCCAATCACAAGTAACTTATAACAAATTCTATGCATTGTTGATTCATCGCTTGCCTGTTAGCAGTTAATTGTTTGAAATCCTTCTTACGTTAGTAGTTGTCCATGTCTCTGTTAAATAGTGCCCATTATAAATAATGGAAAACTGGCTTCGATCCGGATCTTTGAAAAGAAAGGAACATGGAGATACGCTTCATTTAGGTCAGTGGCTGGCAGAAGCTGCAGTTATGACGTAAGAGCCAGTCAGGCCTCAAGAACTTGGAAGAGCTAGCAGTTGAGTCGTATTACTGTTAACACGCACCAGCGCAGTGGCGTCAGTGCAGCAATGATACGACAGTTCTTGGAGATAAATTGATGGAATCACATTCCTGTATTTTGCTAGGGAATAACTACTATGCGGTCATGATGGCAACATTCTTGGCAAATTCCCCGTCATTAAAAGAACGCATGTTCTTTGCAATGGCTAGTGAAATTCTATATCTTAAGCCTTAAGCTTACCATTGATTCACTGACAGTGTGTTCCCTAGCTTCACTTAACAATTTATCTTTCAATTGCTGCACCAGTACTTGTCGATATTCTCCCCCATATTTGTCATAATCATTTCTGTGGCATACAGAATAATGGCGTATATTGAACTTCTTTACATGCTGAAACAGCTTACCACAAATCAAACACTTCGCCATTCCTCCATACTCCATAACACAGTTTGATCTCGACAAAGCATTTAGCTTGGGCACGATAGTAACACAAAGTGATGGTGTGTTTCAAAAGTTTAAATATACTTTGCATACTACCCACCAAGTTAGGGCCTAGATAGTTCAATCTGTATATTGTGTAGGAAAATGTCTGTTAAAAACACTTGAACTGTTTTCAAGTTTCCGACTAGACAAAGTGTTGTAGTACTGCTTAAATTATTTATTCCTATATTTGTATATTTATAGCAGTTTCGGAGCCTCATTTACATAATGCGAACGCTTCTGCAGCTGGCTGTATTATGAATTTCATATTATTATAAGTATATTAAATTTGATTACAAACCAAAATATATTGTTACACTAATTTATCACGGTTCTACAGTTTTGTTTTCATACAAATGTATTGCAATTATGCTGCTCCCATACTACCTCAGACGAATGGATCGCGCTCTGTCATTGCATAGGCGCCGTACCACCACTGTTCAGTTGAATCTTCTCTCCTCGCTGTGCTCAGTATGCAGAGTTTCCCGAGCAAAGAGCGTGGCGGCTCCGTGGTATGACGTCACAGAGCACGGAACATGCCGGTCACTGATTTAGGTAGTGCTAATAGTTAAGAAGCTGTGTGTGAAGAAAGATAATTATAGTGTCATTAAAGAAATATGTAGTCCTAGTGGTAGCTATTCAAAGAAAAAATACTTTCGCAAATATAATAAGAGTTATTTGGAACTTCTTTACTTGGTGTGGCAATGAGAGTGAACCAAAACCTCGGTGCGTTGTTTGTTACGAAGTGCTTTAAACGAATGCATGAAACCCGCGAAATTGAAACGACACTTAGAGACGAAACACGCAAGTGTAGAAAGTAAACCTGTCGGATTTTAAAATAGGCGGAGTCTTAAAATTTCATATATTGTCATCTGGAAAAACAAATAAAAAAATTAATGCAGAAATATGCCCGATTTTCAACAAGCAAAGATGCAATTTGTCACGTTCTATTATTGGTGTACGACGTAGAGTAGGTACGTGCCCATTTCATTGTGCATACTGGGTGTCGGCAAAACTGTTAAGTCATCAATACATGAAAAGGTTCCTCTGTTACTTTGGTCCTCTGTTATGAATTCGAGTGGTCCCTGGCTGGGTTACAGGCTCGGCATCAGATATACAGGAGAAGATGGCGAGAAACGTCATGTTCATAGTGCTTTAAATCCCTCTTTTGTTGCTGAGAGTAGAGTGGTAAGTGGTTAGACGGGTAGGGTAAGAAATTTCATAAAATATTAGTACTGGGAGAAAAAGTGAAAGGCGATTGCCATGTGTCATTTCCAAACTCTGAGATTTTCAGCTATAGTGTGATACGCAATTCGTTTGAATTTTATTTTTTCTTCTGTCTTTTTTAAGGATCACAAGGGCAGAACTTGAGGACCACAGATGTTCCGCGGACCATAGTTTGAGAAACACTGCCTTAACTATTGTGTAAGTACAAATGTGAAGTTGCAACAACTTACACTAATGTTTTGGTTAGCTAATGAGTTCTTAAATATATTATCTGATTTTGATCTTTTAAAAAAAGTGTATGCTTCATTAGTTAGCTACAAATACGCTACAAACTTCTGGAAGTAAAAAGTAAAGCTTGGGTCATTTGTAGGGGTGGATGTTGATGAAAGGTCATCTTATTTTTCACATTAGGACGATGCCTATTAATATAGAATCCTTTCTATATTAATATCAATGTAAAAAAGTAATTCCTTATACTGCATTTTTTGACGTTTTTGAACTAATAGGTCATTTTTATATTTTTTTCGGCATTTTTGGTCATTTCTAATACTTTGAAGAACTTTTAGATCATTTGGAATGCATTTTACTTTCTTCTTTGCCGCTAAGTCTGTTAAATCATGTTCTAACCAAATAGGTCAATAGTAATTACCTACTGAATAAGTGAATAACATTAGATCCAATACTTTTCAAAATAAAAAATATTTCAATTTTTAATCAATCATTAATTGAAATATCACTTTTAATTATCATTTTTTATTTTTTGGCTTTGTGCATTTGACTGTGACTTCTCAATGAATAGGGGAAGAATTCTGCATATTGATTTAGTTCTGTCACGTAAATTAGTGTAGAAATTTAATTTTTCATTTCTATGACACTTTTTCTGCAATTTTTAAGTTGAGTGTCCCCTTAAGAAATGAATAACGTCTTCATAAGCGAATCACAAGACGCACACGTTTAAATGTAGCCGACCTCCAACGCGATTGGCTGCCGGAAATTGGAGCGACGGGACTATATAACCTAATTTGACATGAAAGTTCATTATTGCGAAAATACCTAATTTCAAAAACGCAAACAGGCGCGGTCGTGGGAAAACGCCATGTTTGTGCTACAAAACCTTAGCATAAGAGATATTATGGAATCTGCGGCCTAGAATAATAGTAGAGAGTGTATTTAATTGATAGAGTATTTAAGCTCAGTCAGCATAAAATCGGAGCGATTCTATTTGAATAATGAGGAAGCAGAGCGAATTCTTAAAAACGGTTTTAAAAAGCTTGTCGTGGTCATCCTAGTGTAATCGGACTATGCCAAGTTGAGGTCTCCATTAATAAATACAATCACTGTTCTGAAATAATTTGAATGTTTGCTTTGTACGCCGCACTCCGCGGTACTGAGTCCCCTTCAGCTGCCTGCCCGTCTGCCTGCCTGCTCTCCCTCTCAGGGCAGATTATTCTATTACATCGTATCAACATTAGGGAGGGCTAATATTGTTTAGTCTGAAAACATTTCATTGTTTCAGCAAGTGGATCAAAAATTCAACGGAGGGTTAATTACACTGGCATTGATCGTTGCCCCTGGGGGTGGGCGGTCTCCCGCCTCAACTCTCGGGTCGCCTTCTCCCCGCCGCGCCGCTCCTCGCCGTCCTCTCCGAAACAAGCTCCGCTGTTTTATCATTGTCCTCTTCTTCCACATCTGCATAGGCGTATGCTTGCTGCCTACGAGCTTTTTCGGGGACACGACCCTGGAGTAAATTCGACTCCAGTTAAAAGTAAATAAATAGCATAAAAAAGCGTAACGGCAACGGAATGAAAAAGTGATTCGTTTCAATTCATACAAGTTTTGCCCTTCAGATGTTGTATTTGAATCGTGGTTTATTGATTGTATGTTACGGTTTCAGTTTTCTTGCCTCAACTTCAGAACTTTATTGCTAGATATTAAGTCGTATCAGTACCTAAAAAGACCTTTTGTACAAGACTAATCCATATCTCTTAAGATTTCGAAGTTCATTGACGGCCCAGTTCTTGAAATTATACATTATTATTATTATTATTATTATTATTATTATTATTATTATTGTTGTTATTATTATTATTATTATTACTTTATTATTATTATTATTATTATTATTGGTATTATTATTATTATTATCATTATTATCATTATTATTATTATTATTATTATTATTATTATTATTATTATTATGCCATTATTATTAGCAAACCGAAATTAACTTACTCTAAAGTATAAAATATAGAAAAACATATTCTTGAAGTATCAAATCAATATGAAAGTGTAAATATTGTCATAAGATTTCGAAGTTCATTGACGACCCAGTTCTTGAAATTGTACATTATTATTATTATTATTATTATTATTATTATTATTATTATTATTATTATTATTATTTCATTATTTTGGAACTCGAAATTAACTTACTCTCGAAATATAAAATATAAAAGAACATATTCTTGTTCATTCAGTATCAAATCAATATAAAAAATGTAAATTTTATTGCCAAAGATATATGCTAGTTCATTGAGCGACCCTGTTCTTTTGAAATTGTACATTATTATTATTATTATTATTAAACTTTTCTATTTATTATTCCATTATTATTATTAAAAATTAACATGCATGGCTAGCAAACCGAAATTAACTTTGTTTGCTCTAAAGTATAAAATATTTTAGAAAAATTAACATTGTCTCATTCTTGAAGTATCAAATCAATAATTAATTGTAAATATTGCCATAAGATTTTTGTTAAGTTCATTGACTGACCCAGTTCTTGAAATTAAATAAATAAATAAAAATATTAAATTATTATTATTATTATTATTATTATTATTATTATTATGTCATTATTATTAGCAAACCGAAATTAACTTACTCTAAAGTATAAAATATAGAAAGAACATATTCTTGAAGTATCAAATCAATATGAAAGTGTAAATATTGCCATAAGATTTCGAAGTTCATTGACGACCCAGTTCTTGAAATTGTATTATTATTATTATTATTATTATTATTATTATTATTATTATTATTATTATTATTATTAGCAAACCGAAATTAACTTACTCTAAAGTATAAAATATAGAAAGAACATATTCTTGAAGTATCAAATCAATATGAAAGTGTAAATATTGCCATAATCATAACGGAAAATAAATTAAAATAAACTTTAAATCACTAACATTTTCATTCATTCATACCTCTATTCCGAAATAAAGCTAAGATTTTAAGATAAGCAAAGACAAGCTAAGAAGGTAGACTTAACAGATGTTATAAATGAATAGGTACAAGTGTCAGTTTTTTTGCTTAAAGTTGCTGGTGTAAAAAATGACTCGTTTCAATTAATGTAAGTTTTTTTCCTTTATATGTAGGATCTTAGTGGAAAAAGTGACTTGTTTCAATTAATATAAGATTTTTTTCAACTAATATAAGTTTTTTTATATTTTACATGTAGGATCTTATTGAAAAAAGTGACTCATTTCAATTAATATAAGATTTTTTCCTGTATATATAGGATCTTAGTGAAAAAAGTGACTCGCTTCAATTAATGGGCCTAAAGTTTTTTTTTTTTTCCTTTACATGTAGAATCTTACAAGCAAACATTCTGATGGGGGCAGATAAAAAAAAAAGTTATTTTTTTCCTTCCACCATATTAATAGTGTCAAAACAAGTGCTTATACAAATTTTGGTCACAGGCCGCAATTACGAGGCCGTCCAAAAAGTGATTTTCCCAGGGACCGTTTACAGAAAAAAAGAACAATTCCATGGAAAGATTTATTGAAACAGATTCAGCAATTGTTGCGCTATTTCTCAACATATCCCCCACTGGAATTGAGACATTTGTCATACCATAGGATCAATTTTTGTATCCTTGTGTCGTAGAAGTCAGCTGCCTGGGATCGGAACCAGCGTTGGACAGTCATATGCACCTCTCTGTCGATCCCATGATATGACAAATGTCTCAATTCCAGTTGGGAATATGTATATTTTATATTATTTATTAGCTTGACAGTTGCTATGTCTGTTCCAATAAATTTTTCTTATGTTTTCTTTCTGTTAACGGCCCCTGGCGAACTCATTTCTTTACGGCTCTCATAACTGCTGTCGAGTGACCAAAATTTGTATAAACACTTCTTTTGACATTATTAACATGGTGAAAGAAAAAAATTAACTTTTCTATCTGCCCCCATCAGAATGTTTGCTTCATTCATTCATTTACTGTTCTGCCCAAGGGCAGGTCTTTCAGTGCAAACCCAGCTTTCTCCATTTTTTCCTATTTTCTGCCTTCCTCTTTGTTTTCTCATGTGATCCATGTATCTAAGTAAATGTCGTCTATCATCTGATATTTTCTTCGAGCCCGAATTCTTCTCCCGTTCACCATTCCTTCCAGTGCATCCTTCAGTAGACAGTTTCTTCTCAGCCAGTGAACCAACCAATTCTTTTTCCTCTTTCTGATCAGTTTCAGCATCATTCTTCCTTCACCCACTCTTTCCAACACAGCTTCATTTCTTATTCTGTCTGTCCACTTCACACGTTCCATTCTTCTCCATAAGCACATATCAAATGTTTCTATTTGCTTGTCTTCACTCGTCGTAATATCTATGTTTCTGCCCCATGCAATGCTACACTCCACACAAAGCATTTCACTTGTCTCGTCCTTAGTTCTTTTTCCAGAGGTCCGCAGGAAATGCTCCTTTTTCTATTAAAAGCTTCCATGGCCATTGCTGTACCTTTTTTGACTTCCTGGCAGCAGCTCACTGAAGCTGTCCACTTGCTCTACTGCCTCGTTTAGAATTCACAAGTTTATCTTCTGTATTTTTCTTCCTGTGATCATGCTTTTCGTCTTATTAGCATTTATCTTCATCCCATACTGCTCACATCTGTCATTTAGCTCCAGCAGCACATCCTTTAGTATCATTTGCTCTTCTGCTAACAACGGCATATCATCAGAAAATTTTATGCACTTTATTCTTCTTCCTCCTACTATCACTCCTCCCATGTTTTGAAAACAGTTCTTCACTAAATCCTCCAAGTAAATGTTGAACAGGGTAGGTAATAAAGGACATCCTTGTCGTACTCCTCTCCCAATTTCACTTCCTTCTGACATTTCTTCCTCCTATCCTGACTTTCATTCGTTGTTTCATAGAACACTCTTCTCTCTTTCCAATCCACACCAATCTTCTTTAGGATCCCCATCAGTTTATTCCAGTCTACTCTGTCAAAAGTCTTTTCTAAATCCACAAATACTACATACACTTTTTATTCTTCTCTAGGTATCTTTCACGGATTGTCCGTAGCAGTTCGATTTATCTCTCGTACCTTTTCCCTTCCTGAAGCCAAACTGCTCTACTTCCAACAGTTCTTCCATCTTATAATATAAACGTCGATTCAGTATTCGCAAGAGAATCTTCACCGAGTGCGATATTAAACTGATAGTCCTGAACTCCTTACATTTTTGACATTATTTTTCTTCAGTATTTGAAGCAACACTGTCTCCGTAAAATCTTCAAGCTATTCGCCTTCCTCATATATTTCGTTGCATAATGAGAGAATTTGTTTCTTGTCTTCACCTAAACATTTAACTAATTCAGTGGGGATTCCATCAACTCTTGTTGCTTTCCCATTCTTCTTTTCCTTAAGCGCTAGTTCAACTTCTTCGCTATTCAACGTTATTCCTGGAACCAAGGTTCCCTAATAATGTTTTATTACATATGTGCGTCTATGTACTGTTTGTGCCTTTTATTTGAATTCAAACATTATTTTCAGATTCACATTATTTTCTTTCATATTGTAATATGTAAGAACAATGTTATACAATATTGTATTTCAACTTTTTACATTTAGAATTTGATATTCTCGTTACTAACATCCTTTCGATGGAGAATAGAGGTCTTCCATCACTCAATTTAACACTACCTGTAGCTGTTTTTGCAAGTGCTTTGGACTCTAATAAATATATTATGATGTTTTCCTGAAGAAGGAAGGCGAACTCTAGCATTAGAAAGAACTTTTACGCTGAATATCAAGGTTTCGAGGAGGTAACCCCCCTCGTAACTTCACCATCCTTTTTACCGACGATTGGTGACTGCTATGGAAGGATGATGGAATGGACATCAATCGGAGATGTTGATTCCTAACGTGGAAAAACTGAAGAACTACTACAAAAACCCATCTGCGATCTTATCCGCCACAAGTATCACTATGGACTTTTCAATGAAAAATCTCGGGCCTGATCGGGACTCGAACACGACCGCCTGCGTGACAGGGACTGTGATGCTAGTGATACTAATGGGTTGTGTTTAGATTGTAACAAATCAATTATGGTTCGGTCAAATATTTCACCCGCAAAGTGAGGTACTCTCTACTCTCTCCCCAGAATTAATCTTCTTGCTTCCCTCCTTGCCTCTGTTACATTAAAACAGACTAATCCAATCCAATTCCCTATGGGATGGAATGACCTTAGGGCGTGCAGCCTGTTTGGTTTTGGCTAGGATACACATGACATGCCGGGAGGACGAGGTTCCGACCTCTTTTAAGTTGGAGTTAAGCTGCCCATTTGTTTGCCTTCTTTAAAGCGAGAGATACTACTTATCGCGAAAAGAAATGTGAGTACATGCAGACCGATAGTATAAAGTAGATCGCAATCATCATCATCATCATCATCATCATCACTGTTAAATCATAAATTTAAGGCCGCGTGAAAGAAATAGTTGTGGGTTCCAAAGTCGATTAAGATAAGGTATTTTTTCGTTAATAATTTGCCTCATTCCAAGGGTGCCAATGTATGCATCAAATGCTACAGGAGTCGGAATATATGCTGCAATAGTCAAACTAAAAGCCAAAGTATGCGCTCATACTTCTTTAGCGATATGAAATTTTGGATGAATGGTTGAATGAATGGATGAATTGCTGTAGATATAGAAGAATAGATAAAGGAAGAGAAATGAATGGGTGTGTGAATGAATGGATGCGTGGATATAGATATAAAGGAATGGGGAATGGATGGGTAGGTAGGTGGATGGATGGATGGATGTAGAGGAATATATAGAGGAAAGGAAATGGATAGATGGATGGATGTAGAGGAATAGATAGAGGCAAGGAAATGGATAGATGGATGGATATAGAGGAAGGGGGAATGGATGGGTAGGTAGGTGGATGGATGGATGGATGTAGAGGAATAGAGGAAAGGAAATGGATGGATGGATATAGAGGAAGGGGGAATGGATGGGTAGGTAGGTGGATGGATGGATGGATGGATGGATGGAGAGGAATAGAGGAAAGGAAATGGATGGATGGATGGATGGATGGATATAGAGGAAGGGGGAATGGATGGGTAGGTAGGTGGATGGATGGATGGATGTAGAGGGATAGAGGAAAGGGAATGGATGGCTGGATGAGTGGATATAGATATAGAGGAAGGGGGAATGGATGGGTAGGTAGGTGGATGGATGGATGTAGAGAAATAGATAGAGGAATGGGAATGGTTGGTTGGGTGGGTGGGTGGATGGATGGATGTAGAGAAATAAATAGAGGAAAGGAAATGGATGGATCAATGAGTGGATATTGATATAGAGTAAGGGGGAATGGATGGGTAGGTAGGTAGGTGGATGAATGGATGGATGTAGAGGGATAGAGGAAAGGGAGTGGATGGGTAGGTAGGTGGATGGATGGATGGATGTAGAGAAATAGATAGAGGAATCGGAATGGTTGGATGGGTGGGTGGGTGGATGGATGTGAGAATAGATGAGGAGAGAGGGAATGGGAATGGTTGGGTGGGTGGGTGGGTGGATGGATGGAGAAATGATGGATGGATGAATGAGTGGATATAGATATAGAGTAAAGGGGAATGGATGGGTAGGTAGGTGGATGGATGAATGTAGAGAAATAGATAGAGGAATGGGAATGGTTGGGTGGGTCGGTGGGTGGATGGACGTAGAGAAATAGAGGGAAGGAAATGGATGGATGAATGAGTGGATATAGATATAGAGTAAGGGAGAATGGATGCGTAGGTAGATGAATGGATGTAGAGGGACAGAGGAAAGGGAATGGACGGATCGATGAGTGGATATAGATATAGAGCAAGGGGGTATGGATGGGTAGGTAGGTGGATGGATGGATGTAGAGAAATAGATAGAGGAATGGGAATGGATGGGTGGGTGGGTGGACGGTTTGAACGGATGGATGGATGAGTGGATATAGATACAGAGGAAGAAGGAATGGATGGGTAGGTAGGTGGATGGATGTAGATGAATTGATAGAGGAAGGTGAATGGATGGGTGGGTTGGTGGGTGGACGGTTGAACGGATGGATGGATGGGTGGATATAGATATAGAGGAAGAAGAAATGGATGGGTAGGTAGGTGGATGGATGGATGGATGTAGAGGAATAGATATAGAAAAGGGAATGGATGGATGGGTGGGTGGACGGTTGAACGGATGGATGAATGGATGAGTGGATATAGATATAGAGGAAGGGGAATGATGGATGGGTGGGTGGATGGATGGATGTAGAGGAAGGAAGAAGGGATGAGAATGGATGGCTATAGATATAGAGGAATAGATATAGGAAATGGATGGATGGGTGAGTGGGTGGATGTGTGTGTGTGGATGGATGGATAATGGATGGCTGTATAGGAATAGATAGAGGAAGGAGAAGTGGATGGGAATGGATAGATAGTTGTAGATATAGAGGAATAGATAAAAGAAGGAGAGTGTCTGGATGGGTGGGTGTGTGGATGGACGGACGGATGGATGTAGGTGTAGAGGAATAGATGATTACAGGAAGGTAGATTAGTGGAGTGGTTATTATATTGATGGGTGGATGAGCGGATGAATGGATGGAGAGACGGAAGAGAAGATGAATGTATGTGTGGGATAATGATGGATGCAGATGCGTTAGGTAGAGATAAATGGATGAATGAAAAGCTGGAATATGGAGCGATGTATGGAATGAATGTATTGGTTGAAGATCGAATATATAAAGAACGATCGTTAGAGAATTAGTGGATGGATGGATGGATTAAAAGCAAGCGAACAATCTGTACGATAATTTATATTTCAGAAAAAGAACAACTTAAATATGAGTAATAGAGTTCATTGTTTTATTTCTGTCTGCAGTCTTGCTGAAAATGTGACCCATACAGACAGACAGATAGGACGGGCGGGCGGGGAGATCCGTCTGTCTGTTCGTGCGCTTTCCTTCCGCAGCGCTATCAAAACACAGACCGCTCGATTTGCTAAACCAACTTAACTGCTTTTGCTTTTTATTTATACTAGACCTCCGGGAAAATCGTTCTACACGCAAGAGTATATTTTCAAGAATATTGAATGAATTCATAATATCCTAAAACCGCTTTCAGACCATGATGGGTTGAGAGCCATGATAACAGTTGAAATTCAAATGCGATGGCAATGTGAAGTTTTGTCTCCCTACAAAAAATCTCGATTTAAATCGAGCGTTAAAGCGTCTTTGTTGTATCTCGGCAATGCGTTGGGGAAGATCGAACAAATCAACTCAAGAAAATGGCTGAATCAAGTAAGTTCAAGAAAGTTAAATCAATAGGCTGTACCGGAAAGAACACGTAAAATGTCGGTTCTCGAGAATTTAGAGGAAAGATATTTACTGAAATATCAAGGACAAAATGCTTCATACTACAAAGTATCTATTTCGAGTTTTTCAGAGAAATAGACTTTTTATTTCAAAAAGGCATATGACTCGGTTAAGAGAGAAATTTTGTATAATATTCTAATTGAATTTGGTATTCCCAAGAAACTTACTTACTTACTTACAAATGGCTTTTAAGGAACCCGAAGGTTCATTGCCGCCCTCACAAAGCGGTCCCTATCCTGTGCAAGATTAATCCAGTCTCTATCATCATACCCCACCTCCCTCAAATCCATTTTAATATTATCCTCCCATCTATGTCTCGGCCTCCCTAAAGGTCTTTTTCCCTCCGGTCTCCCAACTAACACTCTATATGCATTTCTGGATTCGCCCATACGTGCTACATGCCCTGCCCATCTCAAACGTCTGGATTTAATGTTCCTAATTATGTCAGTTGAAGAATACAATGCGTGCATTTCTGTGTTGTGTAACTTTCTCCATTCTCCTGTAACTTCATCCCGCTTAGCCCCAAATATTTTCCTTAGCACCTTATTCTCAAACACCCTTAACCTATATTCCTCTCTCAGAGTGAGAGTCCAAGTTTCACAACCATACAGAACAACCGGTAATATAACTGTTTTATAAATTCTAACTTTCAGATTTTTGGACAGCAGACTGGATGATAAGAGCTTCTCAACGAATAATAACACGCATTTCCCATATTTATTCTGCGTTTAATTTCCTCCCGAGTGTCATTTATATTTGTTACTGTTGCTCCAAGATATTTGAATTTTTCCACCTCTTCGAAGGATAAATCTCCAATTTTTATATTTCCATTTCGTACAATATTCTGGTCACGAGACATAATCATATACTTTGTCTTTTCGGGATTTACTTCCAAACCGATCGCTCTACTTGCTTCAAGTAAAATTGCCGTGTTTTCCCTAATCGTTTGTGTATTTTCTCCTAACATATTCACGTCATCCACATAGACAAGAAGCTGATGTAACCCGTTCAATTCCAAACCCTGCCTGTTATCCTGAACTTTCCTAATGGCATATTCTAGAGCGAAGTTAAAAAGTAAAGGTGATAGTGCATCTCCCTGCTTTAGCCCGCAGTGAATTGGAAAAGCATCAGATAGAAACTGACCTATACGGACTCTGCCAAGAAACTAGTTCGATTAATTAAAATGTGGCTGTGCAGTACAAAGAGTTCAGTTACGAGAGAAATCTTCTTTCCTAGCGTCGACACCCGCTTAAATAGCAACCAAATTATACCAGATTTTATAGTAACACAATTTTATCGGGTCATGGGAAATTTGGGTCTTATCTAGAACGATTTAAATTGCATAAGGACAATGGCTATTTATGTATCTGTGAGGAAGAGCAAACTGTGGATCACCTTTTGTTTCATTGTCCAATGTTCGGAAACAAAAGATTTATTTTGGTCGGACATTTACATTTTTGTAATATAGTATATGACAACCACTATTCAATTTGTTCACAAAAACGTGCTGTTATAAAGAGTTTTGTAATTTTATATGTAATATATTTAAGAACTTGTAAATAATTCAAATTATTGTAGTATATATAATTGTTAATTTTAAGTAGGAAGACTGGGTTACCCACGTCAATGTAATTTTATATGTAATAAATTTAAGAACTTGTAAATAATTCAAATTATTGTAGTAGATATGTGTTAATTATAAGTAGCAATACTGGGTTACCCACGTCAAATGAATTCTCATTATATAATATAAACTGAGGCTACAACTATAACCCTAATGTACTTTCGGGTAAAATAGGGTTCAAGAAATTGTATATTCAAATAAATAATTAAATTGTGTCTCAGTGAAACTTACAGCAGAGTCCGTATAAGCCACTTTCTATCTGATGCTTTTCCAATTCACTGCGGGCTAAAGCAAGGAGATGCACTATCACCTTTACTTTTTAACTTCGCTCTAGAATATGCCATTAGGAAAGTTCAGGATAACAGAGAGAGTTTGGAATTGAACGGGTTACATCAGCTTCTTGTCTATGCGGATGACGTGAATATGTTAGGAGAAAATCCACAAACGATTAGGGAAAAGACGGGAATTTTTCTTGAAGCAAGTAAAGCGATAGGTTTGGAAGTAAATATGGCTATGTCTCATGACCAAAATATTTTACGAAATGGAAATATAAAAATTGGAGATTTATCCTTTTAAAAGGTGTAAAAATTCAAATATGTTCGAGTAACAGTAAGAAATACAAATGACACTCGGGAGGAAATTAAACGCAGGATAAATATGGGAAATGCCTGTTATTATTCGGTTGAGAAGCTTTTGTCATCTAGTCCGCTGTCAAAAAATCTGAAAGTTAGAATTTATAAAACAGTTCTATTACCAATTGTTCTGTATGGTTGTGAAACTTGGACTATCACTTTGAGAGAGGAACAAAGATTAAGAGTGTTTGAGAATAAGGTTCTTAGGAAAATATTTGGGGCTAAGAGGGATGAAGTTACGGGAGAATGGAGAAAGCTACACAACACAGAATGCACGCATAATATTTTTCACCTGACATAATTAGGAACATTAAATCCAGACGTTTGAGATGGGCAGGGCATGTAGCACGTATGGGCGAATCCAGAAATGCATAAATTGAGAGGCCGGAGGGAAAAATACCTTTGGGAAGGTCGAGACGTAGGTGGGAGGATAATATTATAATGGATTTGAGGGGGGGTGGGATACGATGATAGAGAATGGATTAATCTTGCACAGGATAGGGACCAATGGCTGGCGGCAATGAACCTGCGGGTTCCTTAAAAGCCGTAAGTTAGTAATAGACATTTTAAATATGTTATATTGGTTATTTTACGACATTTTATCAACTGCTATGATTGTCTAGCATTGGAATGACATGAAGGAAATAATGCCAGGAAATGAGCCCAGGGTACAGCTACGAAAGTTACCGAGCATTTGCTCTTAATGGTTTTTGAGTTAAACCCCGGAAAAAAGCGTCGACTAGGATTTTAACCCGAGTCAGCTCGTTTCAAGGTTAAACATGTTAACCGTTACTCCACAGCTGTGGACTCCTGATGTTGAAAAAAGCTGTTCATATTTCTAACTCTGTTCAGAATGATGTGTTGTTGATACATTGGGTTTCCATTTTGCTGTCATTTGCCGCAGACGTGTGTACTTCTGATATACAGGGTGATTCATAAGTACCTGTAAAAACTTTGTGGATGTAATGTAGAGGTAAAAGTGAGACTCAAATGTTCTTTACAACTTTTCCCGCAAATCCTTACTTTCAGAGTTATGATGCATAGTGCCGTATCTTGCAATACATAAAAAACATGGGCCAGTAAAGCCTTCGGCTGTGTCACGTTCGCCTACATAGCGACTGCGGTAGATGTTTCTTATTCCTACATCCCACTACAGTTGATTCCGACTTGATAGGACTTTGTATACTGTAGGTAGGTATGTTTAATTGTATGGCATTGTTGCAGTTCCTACCGTCACCACGTCCTGTATGTACACATTAATTTTGTCATTAGTTCAGTAGGCTTCAGTTGTGTAGGGTACGATAGATCGTGCAACACCAGGTGCTTGGCCAGCCAGATCACCAGACTTCTACCTTTGGAGTCGTCTGAAGGCGCTCGTTTATGCCACTCAAATTCCGAACATAGAATAACTACAGCAGTGATATCAAAATAGCTATGAAACAGTTCGGAATGAGTTGAACGGGGTCTGTAAAATTCTAACATCAGTACGTACAGTAAACAAAGTTCTATCATGTCGAAATCAACTGTAGTGGGATGTACGAATAACAAACGTCTAACGCAGTCGCTATGTAGGCAATGCTCGCACATCCGAAGGATTTACTGGTCCATATTTTTTATACCTAGCAAGATAGGACATTTTGCATCATAACTCTGAAAGTAAGGATTTGCGGGAAAAGTTGTATAGAAAATTTTAGTTTTAGTTTTACCTCTACATTACACCCACAAAGTTTTTACAGGTATTTATGAATCACCCTGTATTACCATCTATCCACATATATTAGGCGTTGCAGTTCATAAATGTTCATATATGGTAACGTTGTGACTCACCTACAATATGATAGTGTGGATTGGAAATGAAGTGGTCGGAACAAAGAACCATTGGACAATACAAACATTTTATATAGACTGGTTATTCACACTCTTCTGTAACATACACACTGTTTCCAATATGCAATATTGTTGCAAGAACGCTATGAAACTTTCTTACATGTTTCTCCGTCTTACATGTTTCTCCTTCCACGCGTATATTATCATGTCTCTGAGGTCTGTTTATACACAACAGAATACAATGTCATTATGAAGCCCCTATCGTGTAATGTGTCTGGAATGCTTTCACAGATAATTTTATGTCTGAAATGCTCTTCTAGCCTTCGAATTACAATTTTATATTGCCTAAAAAAATACAAGTCCAAGGGTTTCATGAATCTTGTAGTTTTTGGAGGAATAATTTGTGTTTTAATTGTCTTACCACGTAAAGTATAGTTTACTCCTTCAAGAGTAAATATAGTGTCATCTATCTGGCCACTCCAGAAATCCAGAAGTAGCAGTAGCCTATGTCTTTCTTAACATCCGGGAGAAATATATACCTCTTAACCATCTTCTCACGTGATTTTTTGTCACTTTATCGGAAGTACTTGCATCGACCAGTACATTAGCCTAAATATAAAATATTTTAAACCACTGTATCTAACAATTGGGTTCCTCTAAATATTAAAGAATTAGGCCTCGTCCATTTTCTCTCAATGGGGAAACTTTTTCTCTGATAATTAAACAGCCAATTAGTATAATCATCATTATCATCTTCATTCGTTGTTATCATCTTAGACACTGTCGTTATCGTCTCTAGAAATTAGCAGTTTCTGTAGACATGTTTATACACACGTACTGTAGACTGCGCCCATAAAGTCATGGTGGGGTTTGTAAAAAAGCATCATTTCACTTAGCCCTATCTATATATCACTTAACCGTATAAAACACAGCTAAATATTGCGCACGTCCTGTGGCCATGCCACTGTTTTTTATTCCGCAAAAACATAACAACAAAAATTGCTTATTTTATTAAAGTACAGAAAAACAGAATCCCCCATTGGCGACTGTACTGATGTCGCCTTAGACGACCTCAGGCTTCAATTTTCAAATAGTTAAATGTTTTAAAAAGTATCGGCAGACGCTCTGTCTACGGGGTAAATTGGAAAACTGCCCCGAGCCCACGAGCATTACACTTTCTATCTTGTAAAAAACGGCATTCACACCGGATGCAATAAGAGTCCAGTTCAAACCCCGGATAGTTCAACTGAATATTTTTGTGAATAAAGAAAATTCTAGGGTACGTTCCCACCTTTCAACAATTATTTTAGTATAAATAATGCATAATAGGTCTTCCATCTTATGCAGGAGGCAACTTCGTGTTATCTTACGAGTATCACAAATGCTTCAAGGAGCCAATTACCATTGGAATATCTAAACTTGGCGCCGATATCTGAACGCTATCTGAGAAGGATGTGCTTGTTTATTAATAACTAGCCGCACCCGTGCGCTCCGCTGCACCTGTTAGAAATAAATATAAAGTAATTACATTTATTAAAATAAGACATTTGATCCAGGGAACATTAATTTTTGATAGAAGGATAAATCGTTTAATATGTTACTTAATTTAAATAATTAATGCGCTATTTTAATCTTACCTGTCCTCAATTCACTCAGAAGTTACTGTAATAACATTATAGCATTATGTCCATCTAGAGAAACTACACTTTCCAATGGTGAAATAATAATTAATTATACAAATGGTTAATAAGCTTTCGATATTACTTCATACAAACACAAAAACATTCTCTGTAGGCTATGTTTAATAGCCTCTTATTGTCATTTGTTTTTCAAGGCCTCTTTATAGACGAAAAATCATTTGTTTTATCATTTCAGTGGCTATACTGGTTAAGATGGCGTTATTATTGTAATTTTAAAATCATTTATCTCAAAATTAAATATCAATTTCCTTGGGCTACCTATCATCAAAATTTTGCATACAATAAAACTTATCGGAAATTATTTTTAAAGAAACTTTTGTTATGTAAAATTTCATGAAAATTAATAATAAGGGAAATATTTCGATTTATTTAATTCAAGCCCCTTATAAACCCCCTTTAAAATAAAATATTTTGAATGCCATATAGCCTAAATTCTAAGTTATAACGAACTTCATTTATATTCCAATTTTCATATAAATCGGTTCAGCCATTATCGCGTGAAAAGGTAACAAACATCCAGACAGACAGACATACAAATAAAATAAAAAAAAAAAAAAAGCGATTTTCGGTTTCAGGGTGGTTAATTATATATGTTAGGACCAATTACTTTTGGAAAATCGAAAATTATCAGAAACATTTTGGCTACAGATTTATTATTAGTATATGATAATAATAATAATAATAATAATAATAATAATAATAATAATAATAATAATAATAATAATATTCATGAGGCAACTAAGTCAGGAGAAGTTTAGGGCGGCCAGTTCCTTTCCCCTTCCTTGCATACATCGCTAATTAGTAATAACATACGGTAACGTTTGAGACTCGCATTCGGAAAGTCCGTGGTTCAAACCTCGTTACTACCATTTTGATTGGGGTTTTCATGGTTTACGTCAGTCACAAAAACAAATGCCAGTTTTGACATTTACACACCATGATTCATAACCAATAAATAAATAAGCATAAATATTAAAACAAAATCTAAATCAGCTACATGAACACAAGCCATTTTATAACACACGAAAATGGAAACAGCAACTCAACAATAGTCTTGGCTTAGTGGTATTACTCTAAGATTCTACACGCGATATGACCATATGTTAAATCGTATATAAACATACTCAAAAAGGTTCTTTTTGGAAATATAATGTGGTAGCATATCTAAAGAAAGTCCACAATAATTATTTGCCTATGGAAAGATTTGTTTTCTTGCCTATTTTGTGTTATGTCTGTATAGTTATATGAACTGCAAGATACGACCATTTTCAGCAAAAGTGGTTGTAATCATTACTCTTCACAATAACATCAGTTAAACGTACCAATTTCTCCTAACCGTAAATAACGCAACGTGTATTTTTGCCATGCAGTTGCTCTTCCATGTTAGCCATCTAGCACATTAACAGCTTTCAGAATTCGTCGTACACTTGTACTGCTAATCCCCACTTCACGTGCACATTGCGTAGCAGACTTCTGTGGACAAGTAACAAACCTTTCCAACACGAGAGCCGACGAAGCAGGTCTTGTAGCTATACGCGATCTTCTCGATCTTTGTGACTCACAAATCGTTCCATACACCTCAAACATGTCAATAATGCGTTTAATTGTTAGGCGGGTTGGGGGTTCTGTTTCGTACTCCCGCCTCCACTGACGGTGCTCTTCAACGGCATTATCTAACCTCATAAACCACTTCAGAATGCATTTTCGCTGCTCGAACGTCAAACGTGCTCCAGCCACTTTGTTTTCTCACTATCGTGATGAAAGTACCGACATCTGTTGAGAGAAAGACCATACTACAACATACTCGTAATTCAAATCAATTGACAATATCAATATCCCGATACAGTCTGACAAAGAGTGTATACAACTTTTGGAGACTGTGTATATCAACGGAACTGACATACAACAATTATTTGATTCAACAATTCAGAATTTAGTGAAAAAAAGCGAGAGAGGAAAAATGAAGGCCTATAAATCGCGTTTTAATTGAAGATAATCTCAATGGCATAGATTGTGCTTAGATAAAACATTCTCCCACGTAGTCGTTAAGAAATTAGTTAGGTTGACATGATCGTGTATTCAAGAAATCAGCTTGGAAAGCGATGAAATTATTAAAACCGAAGCCTTATAACTTACAAGACAACGCGTTGATAAATTTAATGAAATGGACCATGTGCTTAGGGTTCAATTCTATCGATAGAGACGAAATCCAGCTTGTCTCTAAAAATTCTTTTCTGAAGATGTGAAATGCACATTAGATGATATGAATTTAAAATATAGGATTAATATAAGGTAGCTAACATAGTTGAAATTAATGTATTTCTGAAAAAAAAATTGAGTAATCAATATAACTACTGTTATGAAATGTGTGAAGGAAGGTATTTATTTATTTATTTATTTAGAGTTAAATAAATGCCTGAAGTGATATGATGTAGCAAATAAGCTTTGAAAAATAAACAGAAGGTTTTTTTTTTTAGCTGTTTGGCTTGTTTATTAAACATTTTTTTTTCGAAGTTTTAAAAAATGGTTTCAAATCTCCCATGAAGAATTGGTTTGGTGTTACATTGTTATGAATGTGGTGGAAACTTCACTGCCGGATTAAGATGATTTCCGACAAAAACGCATCTGAGAGACGGTCCTTATGCCATGCGTCGTTATCGTTCATTAGAGCCTAATTACCTGTCATATCATAATCTCTTCACACGCACGCAAAATAGCCGCATACTAACTAGCCATACCAACACATAAGACATCATCGTATTCATTATCATACACAATCTAGCTCTCGCGCTTGTGGAATACCCTACCCAGTGACATCAGAGACTGTCGGAATTTAGTTGCGTTCAAAAGCAAGCTTATTAAGCATTTTCTTACTGCGTAGAGTAGGTTTAATTTTTACTCAGTTAATTAAAAAAATTTCTCTCTTCTTAACTTTTACAATAAACTGTCTAGCTTTTATTAGTCAGTTAATCTTTCAGTACTTTGATTTTATTGTATTTGTAAATTTAATATTAATTGTAATTATAATTGTAGTTGTATTCTTAATATTGTAGTTGTAATCCCCTGGTAGAGGGGGAGAGAAGGCCTGATGGCCTTATCTCTACCAGGTTAAATAAATAAATCAATTAATTAATTAATTAGGAAGTTGAAATCTTGAAGAGCAAGATGTAGTGATATTCAAGTTGCAGAGGTTCTTCATGAAAACCAAAACCTAGCTAGAGAAAACTCGCTGTCAGTCATCAGTGCTAATGTATTAAGTAAATTCTTGTAAATGCCATATACTGTAGCACTGTTTGGACAATTTTTGCGCGAACGTCTGAAAATGTATCCTTAAACTGAAAATGTTGTTTGAAATGAAGGAAGCTAGCTTATTGTGAAAAAAGATAGGCCTACTTCTCATTTCATTTATTAGCTCAGATGGAAATTGAACCGGAGTGATTAATCCGAATACTGTGGAGAGATCAGATCCCCTTTACTCTTACTGGTGGAGTCGTCGTCATCGTCGTCCGTTATCATCATCATCATCATCATCATCGTCATAATCATCATGTCAAGTATTAGGCACCTACCGGTTATGGTCTTATTACCATTTTTTTTCTAGGTCTTCCTACATTTCTTATGCCTAAAATTTAATAATTCAAGGTCATTTTTGGAATAAGGGTTTCTTCCATTTTTTGGAATAAGAGTTTCTTCCGTTCTATGGTCCGTCCCAGGGTTCTGTAGAATAGAAAGACGAAATAAGATCTCTGCGAAAGTGGTATTTGGGAGGGCTGGGACCAATGACCGCTCTGGGAGGAGGCATTGGTTGAACGAAACTACCAATCGCTTGCAGGGAGAGGATCATTTCTATCTGAACTCTCTGCCACGAGCGTCCTACCCCTTAGCGGTCTCGAGCTGATGCTGCCCGCAATACACACCTGCACAGATGGACTCCGCCTCCATATGCGTCAAGTCACTCTGGGACGGACCATATGCAAATGTCCCCTCCAATTTTGTCTGCATTGTGAAATTTTCTCATTCAGTGCATATACAGGATGAACCGTAAGTAATGTCATTAATTTCAGGGAGTTATTCTTTGAGATATTTCAAACAAGATAGTTTAATACAATTTTGCTCGTTTTTGCTTCCTTTTCGAGAAAAAATTATTTTATATGAAACATTTCGTAGCGTGTTTTGTGAAAGTCGTTAATTTAATTCCCAATATTCTCAGTCAGTTTAAGAGAGCAGGGTATTTTGAATAGAATTTTAGTTGTGTCTTTTAAATGTGCAGAAATTTGATCCGAATGAATGTAACATTTTAAAATTCTTTTTCCTAAATCTCACATTAAATCATTGAGTTCAAACTGGTACTTTCACTCTCTACATCACACAGCCTTCTAGATTATGTTTCTGATTCTCATCAACAGATTATTACAAAATTTTACCTTAGAGCACTGGGTTATGGATGCAGCAGAATCACTAGTATATTACTTACTTACAAATGGCTTTTAAGGAACCCGCAGGTTCATTATCGTCCTCACATAAGCCCGACATCGATCCCTACCCTATGCAAGATTAATCCACTCTCTATCATCATGTCTAACTTCCCTTAAATACATTTTAATATTATCCTCCCACCTATGTCTCGGCCCCCCCCAAAGGTCTTTTTTCCTCCGCTCTCCCAACTAACGCTCTATATGCATTTCCGGATTCGCCCATACGTGCTACATGCCCTGCCCATTTCAAAAGTCTGGATTTAATATTCCTAATTATATCAAGTGAAGAATATAATGCGTACAGTTCTGCGTTGCGTAACTTTATCCATTCTCCTGTAACTTCACCCCCCTTAACCCCAAATATTTTCCTAAGAACCTTATTCTCAAACACCCTTAATCTCTGTTCCTCTCTCAAAGTGAGAGTCCAAGTTTCACAACCATACAGAACAACCGGTAATATAATTGTTTTATAAAATCTAACTTTCAGATTTTTTGACAGCAGACTAGATGACAAAAGCTTCTCAACCGAATAATAACAGGTATTTCCCATATTTATTCTGCGTTTAATTTCCTCCCGAGTGTCATTTATATTTTGCTACTTTTGCTCCAAGATATTTGAATTTTTCCACCTCTTTGAAGGATAAATCTGCAATTTTTATGTTTCCATTTCCTACAACATTCTGGTCACGAGACATAATCATATACTTTGTCTTTTCGGGATTTACTTCCAAACCTATCCCTTTACTTTCTTCAAGTAAAATTTCCGTGTTTTCCCTAATCGTTTGTGGATTTTCTCCTAATAGGCCTATATTCACGTTATCCGCATAGAGAAGAAGCTCATGTAACCCGTTCAATTCCAAACCCTCTCTGTTATCCTGAACTTTCCTAATGGCATATTCTAGAGCGAAGTTAGAAAGTAAAGGTAATAGTGCATCTCCTTGCTTTAGCCCGCAGTGAATTGGAAAAGCATAATATAGAAACTGGCCTATACGGACTCTGCTGCAAGTTTCCCTGAGACACATTTTAATTAATCTAATTAGTTTCTTGGGAATACCAAATTCAATAAGAATATTATATAAAACTTCTCTCTTAACCGAGTCATATGCTTTTTTGAAATCTATGAATAACTGATGTACTGTACTCTTGTACTCCCATTTTTTCTCCAACATCTATCGAATACAAGAAATCTTATCAATAGTCGATCTATTACTCCTAAAACCGGATTGATTATCCCCAATAATTTCATCTACGTACTAGTATATTAATAATATAAAACATAAAATATAGTTTTGTGTAAAAGTGGTGCGTGATGTGCCATTTTTAATGTAATTTCTGGCTTCAGCACACAAAAATACATAAAGAGAGCTAAATTTTTTTAAAAGTTTTCATCGGAGGCCTGTGTTATTAATAACAATAGGCGATAGGTCTACCACGTATTTGTGTGAGTATCGTCTCAACAAATAATAATAATAATAATAATAATAATAATAATAATAATAATATTTGGCCGCTTAGTCTTAGGAAGCACTCAGGGGTGAGGCGTATCAACATTTAGAAAATTAATTGAACCTTGCTTATGATATTGCTCGATTTTATAGAAGTTCTTTTAATATGCTAACACTTGTGTAAGATCTACGTAGAGAAATGGAACTCGTCAACCGTGGAGGGGATTAAGCTACTTGCTGGTGGATCCAGTTCTCTAGAGATGTCGTGGCCTCCACATAAATCTGCAGAAATAAATGAAAGAGGAAAACGACCTCCTAACTCGGTGTACGAAGAACTCCGTCCAACGAATCAATATCATGCAACTGATTCCAAATTACTTAAACATCTGAGTGTTGGATGGGTAATCTAGACAGATATTTTGATTGAAAAGTCAGTTTCTTTTAAAATTCCTCCATGCGTACTTGTTTTTAATGACAAAATATATTTTCTCTGTCCCTCGCAGCGGCAGCTACGAGGGCTGATCGAGAAAGATTCAGACTGATTTTTTTTTTCACAGATGTTTATTACTGTAAATACAGGATGAATCAAAAGTCTGGAACCATATAAATTTCTTCCATATGCTTGATTTTCGATTACTATAAATGTTACCAGTATTTGTAAGTCCAAATTCTCTACCAGTGACACATTCGATTCTAGCCCTCAGCTATCTCAAAGCCGGCATTTTGAATGCAATTTTGAAATTTTGAATGGAAAGGGGGTCATGTAAGTACTCAAAATCATGTGAAATTTTCTGATAAAAACAATGCTACAGTCCGTTTTGAGATATCTCTAATCGTTTTCAAGTTATTTAAAGATAACTGTAATAATGACTCAAACATTAGTTACTGCATCTACAGATATTTTGTAACATGGTACGGTACTAAGGAGGGTTTGGAAAAAGTATTTTTATGCAATTCTGGTAATTAACTTTTCCTGCTTTACTGTTTGGTTAACCTGTGACAGTTTCAATACATTATTGTGATTATTTGAAGTTTTCCTATAACAAGTTTCTTGATTTTCTTGATGGCATTATCGAAATAGGAAAGAATTGATATCATTCTTCATTTTGGTAGGTTAAGCCACAGAAATGTTGCAGCAGACTGGACGAACCTCTGGACATTGGCTTGGTCGACGTGGACCAGTAGAATGGCAGGCCAGGTCTCCAGATTTAACATCCCTTTATCTTTTCCTTTGGGGTTACATAAAGAGCAGGTAGGATGAAGAGAAAATTGAGAATGTGTAACATTCAAAGAACCGTATCATTGAAGCCTGTGCTAAAGTCACCCCGGAAATGCTACAAAATGTTCTATCCACATTCTCAATTTTCTCTTCATATATCAAGCTCTTTATGTAACCCCAAAAGAAAAAATCAAGGGGTGTTAAATCTGGAGACCTGGCCCGCCATTCTACTGGTCCACGTCGACCAATCCAATATCCAGGGAACTGTTCGTCCAGTCTGCTGCAACATTTCTGTGGCTTAACCTACCAGAATTAAGAATGATATCAATTATTTCCTCTTTCGATAATGTCGTCACGAAAATCAAGAAATTTTTTAGGAGAGCTTCAAATAATCACAACAATGCATTGAAACTGCACAGGTTAACCAAACAGTAAACCAGGAAAAGTTAATTACCAGAATTGCATAAAACACCTTTTCCAAAGCCTCCTTAGTTCCATACCATGTTACAAAATATCTGTAGATGCAATAACTAATGTTTGTGTCATTATTACAGTTATCTTTAAATAACTCGAAAACGATTAGAGATATTTCAACGGACTGTACCATTGTTTTTCTCAGAAAATTTCACATGATTTTGAGTATCCTTTCCATTTAAAATTTCAAAGTTATATTCAAAATGGCACCTTGAGATAGCTGAGGGCTAGAATCGAATGTGTCACTGGTAGAGCATTTGGGCTTACAAATACTGGTAACATCAATAGTAATACAAAATCAAGCATATGGAAGATATTTATGTGGTTCCAAACTTTTGATTCACCCTGTACATCAATGTTTACATGATATGTTTCAAAGTAGTCCTCTTCTACCTGAAAGCACTTGTTATAGCGTTTCATCTAGTCCTTGAACACAGGACATTCTTTGTCAGGGCCTTAAGAATCGTCTCACGTTTCTTGAGCACTGCTTCAGAATTCACAAATCGAATGTCCCGGAGATTTGCCTTTAGTGACGGGAATAAAAGAGTGATAAGGCGGATTTGGTAGGCCTACACAGGTTATGTCCAATTTAGCAAAGAAATTACATGACTTGATTCGCGACGCGAGGTGCGTTGTCATGCTGTAGTCTCCACTCATCTCCAAATCTGATATATCCTGTAAGTAGGCCTACATAGAAACTTCAGCAGCATGAATAGACGACAGTCTTCTAATAATAATTCTTGAAATATAAGAACAAAAAAGTGTAACTTGTGCAAAAAAATATTGCCGTAACTAAATTCTTTAAAAAATCGTAGAAAATTCTTCCACGTTTGGTTGTCATTTTTACAGCGAATAATTACACAAAATCAGTATTGGTAACTCCTATTCATGGAAGACCTTAAAGAAATTGTGGTGAAGTCGTTAAATTACTTCAATATCGATAATGGATGTTAGGTTTTTGTCTCGTGAGAAGTTAAAAAGTTGATTAATTTCTATATCAACTATAGTAAATGTGTAATATTTTGTCCCTAAATTAAAGTTCAAATTTAGGCCTACCAAGTTTGTAAGACTGCTCACATCAAACTGGAAATGCATGTCGCCATCTAGCGGCCAAATTTAAAGCGTGTTATCGAATGTATATTTATTGGATGGATAGATTTTCTTTCAGAAACGGACACAGATTTATTTATTCCATAAAGTTATGAAACAGATAGGTATGGAATAGATATCTCGAGTTATATGTAACCGGGCGTAAGTAGTGCAATAAAATTGATGCGTAGTCATGACACAGCACCCTTTTAAGAAAACAGTTATCTTATGAAAATATCTAGTAACAATCTATGCCGTCATTGTAAATATGTTGAAATTAATTGTACAAATCATCAAATTGATCAGAGTTTCATTAAATGATTGCGGCCCCTGTCGACATCTCCTAAACAGTTTCACTACACATCCAAGCGTAGATTTGTTTCGAACACACAAAAGTGACTTTTGCGCTAAATACTTTCGCCACTTTGTACATCGCTACCTGCAGAAATCTTCCTGTGCATTACATGAATTTAGTCTCGAACGTCCTATAAGATTTCTTAAAAATCTCATCTTAAGTTCACATTATTTCGACGTTCTTGATAGGGGATAGTCTTATTGCGTTTTATTATCACCAGAAACTGCGGTTACAAATCAAAAATGGTTGTTCTATGTCCACTGAGACATTTTGGAATGTCTGCTTGCGCTATTTCGCACTCGTTTGTCACTCACTGGCCTTGGGCAGTTGTACATAAATGCCACCCACAGTTGACAGCAACGTGTCGGCAATATTATCTCGATTTTAATTTACTCGTAAAATTGGTTCCGTGATGTATTTGCAACATCGTAACAAAATTGCGATTTCATGATGCAATGTTGATGTAAATTTAATTATTTATTTTGTTTATACATAATTAAATCATGGAGTAGTGTGTGCATTCCGTATGAACTGCAGGAATGTAAGTTGAAATCCAAATTTAATTAGTGATTTTGTTTACAAATCATTATAAATTGTTGAGTTGGTTTTAATTGGCCTGTTCAGGAGAATGGAAAGTGCATTCTTAAAATGCAATTGAACACACTGAAAGATACACAGCACAATAACAGCATTCGTTGTCAATGGGCCGTCATTTGGGAGACGAGTATTGCCTGTGCATGTGTGTTATGCACTTGAAGCAGACTTCTATCGCTTCTTGGTATGATATCACATCATATTGACTTCAGATTTTCCTTTTAGAAGCGCTAAGATTGACTGATTTTCTTAGTAAATCATATATTTTAGTTAGGGTTGTCATACGTCCGTATTTTGTAAGGAACATTTGTATTTTAAGAGCCGTGTACGTGTCCATATCGTACAAGTAAAAAAAGTGATGAAATGTCCGTATTTTCTGGTTCGGACTAGGAAAGGAGTTTACAGCTAGATTCTTCAAGGGCTGGAGGCACCTACTTACTAAATAGTAACTAATAATAATGGTCACTGTTTTGTATACTTTGGATTCAAAGATACCATAAAGATACATAAGATACCAGAGTACTGCATTTACAGATTACGAATCTCGTTTACAGGAGACAACATGGAACAGTAGAAATTATAGGTTACATTTAACAAAATCACTGTTGACCATTGTAATTTGTGAGACTTCGGTTAACACTATAATCTAATTGTAACCCTAACGATATAATTCATTCCCGCTTACTCTTACTTCCCAATTTAACAGTTCTGTTAAACTAATATTTTTAGGAGTTTTCGCTCTTCAGAAGTTGCCTCTAACGCGCTTTCATTTATAGTGAGGATCACGCAAGAGTAGTTCCTAAAAGGTTAATTTGGTCGTCTCTTCACTATTCCCCACTAATACCAGATATCACCAAAGAGGGTAAAGTCACACTCCCATGTACTGAAATAATAATAATAATAATAATAATAATAATAATAATAATATAATAAAGATGAGAATTATAATAATATAATAATAATGATAATAATATAGGTCTAATATTAACAATAACAATGTCTTGCTTATTTACATATTTAACACGTCTCACCTTTACAGTATGTTGGGAGGAGTTTTCTAAATGGCTCAATAATTTGTGAAAGAGTGTATTTTCCTCCTGGACCTCTCGCACATTATGTTGGTAGAGGCTAATTAGTAGATTAGCATGATCTAATATTAAAATGTATTTTTGTCTGTCAACATGAAACACATTGCTTTGACTAAACAGTTTACGATTCACGAGACCTAACCTAAAAATGTGTTTTGTTTAATCACGTGAAATAATTAGTACGAATTCCGAAAACAGAATACCACTTTGAAATGTATACCCTACTTAAAATACGAACTCCTAAGTCGCTACCATACTACTTCCTCTCTTGGACATTTTAATAAAAATCTTAACACTAAGAAATATATGTCTGTCCATTAGCCACGTGCATGTTTCATATCAAATAGATCTACGAATATAAGTTAGATCTTATTTAATTACACTTGGCTGAATATAGTGTTGAATTGGAATCACAAATCAGCACAATTAAGTTATGTGTTGATATTATTATTAATGCCGGTATTACTAATTAATTATTTACATTCAAATTTCACAAGCTCAGTTACTTCCACTTCATCAGTTTCCTTTACTGCTTGTCTGAATATAGTGTTGAATTGGAATCACAAATAACACAATTGAGTTATGTATTGATATTAATATTAATGCCGGTATTACTAATTAATTATTTACATTTAAATTTCACAAGCTCAGTTACTTCCACTTCATCAGTTTGCGTTACTGCAAACCAAAATTATTGCTGCCAACATAACAGTAAGAAAATAACTGTCAGTTGCATTTGTCTGTAGGGGAGTAGTGGGTACAGTGAGACACAAAATATTGAGACTTATGTATGCAAGTGAAATTTCAAGTATTTTTAAAATGAAGTGTACCAGAAATATACATTAACATATGGAGTACAATAATACATAAACAGAAATGTTAATAGCTAAAGGACATAATATACAATGCGTGTTTGTCAAAAAAAAAAATGCAAATGCCTCACTGTTCCCATTCAGGAGGGTACAGTGAGACACCAGTGTCTATTAACGGACATTGAAATGATTTACATTTATTTCAAAAGAAAAGAAAGCTTGCTGTCTCTTTATCTTGCCATGTTCTGTAGACTTATTTAGAATCATTTTGATGTCGACTTCGAAACCATTGAAACATCTGGAACATTTGGAAAAGTGAATTTTCCATTTCTTTTCAAACTTTTGCTAAAAATAAAATGAATTTTTTGGTGACAACAAAGCTTATAATCAGGAAAGGATTTATATGTAAATACATATTTACTTATAAAGCTAATATAATTTATATTTTGCATTATCTTTATGTTTCACAATGTGTAGGGTTGAAAAATCCTACTTTTATTTTCCATATTTTTCCATATTTTAGAGTTTAGTACATATTTTCGTTAATTTCCATATATTTTCCATATTTCATATAAAACAGTCCATATTATATTAGGTTTAACAATAAAACAAAACAAAATTCCATTAACTTTTAAAAATACATTTCAACAATAGAGATTTAAACACATGTTCAGTAATCCCTTTAACATCAGAGTTATTTGAAAATTAGCAGTCCTATCAACAATGGGAAAGTAAGTTACAAAACTGTATTAATTTAATTTAAAATTTTTAACAGACTTCAGTTGTGCAGCTCAACAGTTAAATGCCAGTCAGAGTACACATAGGTTCAGTTTTGTAAATCATACTATAAAGACTGTAAATATGCCAAAAGTACGTCATTCAGTCAATTTAAAATCAAAACTAACAAGTTACATTTCAGAATTTAAAGAAGATGGTTTATCAACTGACAATAAAATATTATTTTGTAATTTGTGTCAGTGTGCAGTATCATCTACACAAAAGTTCCTGGTGCAACAACACATTACAACTAGTAAACATCAGGCCAACAAACAACTAAATTCCAAGCAGAGACAATTGTTTTTAACACAACCAACAACATCGAATGTAAGATCTGAGTTTAACATCGACCTGTGCCGTTCTCTCATCTCTGCTGATATTCCTCTCTACAAACTAAAGAATAAGGTCTTCAGGGAATTCCTTGAAAAATATACTCAACATACAATCCCGGATGAGTCAACACTTAGGAAGACGTATGCTCCATCCATCTACGATGAGACAATACAGAAGATAAGAGATTTAAAATTCCAAAAACATTTCCTAAATTAAAGATAGTTCAATTTGGGTTTCCATTGATGAGACTCCCGACAAAGAAGGTAGACTTGTTGGTAATGTAGTTATCGGTTTGTTAAGTGAACAATATTCTGAACGAATTCTTTTACATTGTGATGTTCTAGAAAAGTGCAATAACAAAACTATAGTTAAACTGTTCAACGAAGCTATGGGTATCCTGTGGCCAAAGGGTATTATGTACGATAATGTGTTATTCTTTATTAGCGATGCTGCCCAATATGGTCAAAGCTGGACAAGCATTATCTGTTGTATATCCTAAATTGACTCATTTTACTTGTGTGGCGCATGCATTTCATCGTGTGGCAGAAGTGGTCAGAGACAATTTCCTAAAGTAGATTTGTTGATTTCATCAGTGAAAAAGTATTTCTCAAAGCTCCCAGTAGAGTTAACGTGTTGAAAGAAATGTACCCTGAAATTCCATTGCCACCAAAGCCAATTTTAACTAGATGGGGTACATGGCTAGAAGCAGTTATCTTGTTGAATATTATGCCGAACTTATAGACTCTATTAACAATGTTCTCCTTGCATTGGACTCTGAAGATGCAGTCTCAATTGATACTGCGAAAACAGTTACCTGTGACATAAGTGTGAAGAATGACTTAGCTCACATTCAGCATACATTTTCATGCATCATAAAAACGCTCAAAAGTCTCCAAAATAGGCACCTTTCACTATCTGAAAGTTTTGAAATTATAAATAGTACTGTGGAACAACTGAATCGTGGTAGAGGTAAAGTTGCAGATGCAGTAAGAGCTAAGGTGGACACTGTACTTTCAAAAACCCTGGATATGAAGAACTACAAAACAGTTGCTGTGATGAGTGGTGAATCAACAGTGAAGATTAACTTGGACTTATCCCCAGCAGACATTGTGAAATTGAATTATGTACCAGTTACTTCTTGTGACGTCGAACGCTCTTTTAGTCAGTATAAATCTATCCTCAGAGACAATAGAAGAAGATTCACTTTTCAGCACTTGAAAGAAATGTTTGTAACCTATTGTTATGGTAACAGACAATAAAAATTGTGTTTTGTTGAAACTACATTGGAAGATAAGGTACGTCCATTATATTTTTTGTTTAGTTTGATTAAAATGTACCAATATTTAACGTACATAGTCATTTTTTTATAATTTTAAGTCCATATTTAATTCCATATTTTGGTAAAAATCCATATTTAATTCCATATTTTGGTAAAAATAACTACATATATATTTACATATTTCATATATTTTTAGTCCATATAAATCCGTTCCCTGCTTATAATTATAAGAATTTAATTTAATTCTTTATTAGTTTTTAATATATTTTTAAATTTTGTGAATATTTTTTTATTTAAGAAACCATTAAAATATAACGTATCCATTATTTTAAGCTATAGTTCCTAAATTGGTTACTAGTATGTTCATTTTTAATGTTAGTTACCGGTAAATGTAATATAATTTATTACAGTTTATTTTTGCAAATCATTGTTAAATGGGAACAGTGAGACGTCTTAGTGTACCCTTCAATGGCATGTCTCACTGTTCCCTTTACGTATAGTTCGTTTAAAAATGGCACCATCACTTCAAAATCAAAACAATAAAGACGAAACTTTGCAAACCATAACGTCAAATACCATAGTATTAGGTAACAAAACATTCATATTTCTATTTAATTTGTATATCCAACATAACCTTCATTAAAAACAAGCCAAAATTTTACTTCTAGAGTGAAAAATTACTAATTATTTTTTTCATCACTCACCTTTATAACTAGAATCAAATCGAGTATGAAAATACTGTTACTTTACTCATGCAACATACAACTCCACTGTTACAAACATTTCAATATCAAAATTTACCATCTAATAAAAAATTTCTCACTGTTCTCCCTGTCTCACTGTACCCACTTCTCCCCTACTCTAAATTAGAAACAAAATTGGTACAAGAAAATTCAACCTGACATCTATAAAATCACTATAATTCATTAACATATATACTAACAGAAGAAAAATTGTTAGGTTTCATCCTTAGGAAATTAAGTAAACTGATCCGGACTATAGACAGAGGGGGCGCACACAGCCAGTTGTAATAGAGCTATACATCTTGGGCAGATGGCAAGCCTGTGGCGGAAAGTAAGATGACATATTATGGAGGATTCAGGGATTTAGAAGGAAGCGGGCCATAGTCCTTGAAATTCGTACTGTCCCTGCATTCACTTGGAGAGACTTTCGGAACTATGAAAAAAGTCAGGACAGTCGATCCCTGTGACCGAACATCAATAATAATAATAATAATAATAATAATAATAATAATAATAATAATATTATAATACTACTGCTATTATTTATTATTGTTATTATTTGTTATTATTTATTTATTATTGTTATCATTTATTACTATTATTATTACTATTATTTATTATTGTTATTATTTATCATTATTGTTATTATTTATTATTATTGTTATTATTTATTATTATTATTATCATTTATTACTATTATTATCCATTTCTTCATTTAGTGTTCAGACCAAGGGCAGGTCTTTCACTGCAAACCCAGCTTTCTTCAATCTCCCCTATTTTCTGCCTTCCTCTTTGTCTTCTCATATGATCCATATATCTTAATGTCGTCTATCATCTGATGTCTTCTTCTCTCCCGAACTCTTCTCCTGTTCATCATTCCTTCCAGTGCATCCTTCAGTAGACAGTTTCTTCTCAGCCCGTGACCCAATCAATTTCTTTTCCTCTTCCTGATCAGTTTCAGCATCATTCTTTCTTCACCCACTCTTTCCAACACAGCTTCATTTCTTATTCTGTCTGTCCACTTCACACGTTTCATTCTTCTCCAAACCTACATTTCAAGTGCTTCTATTCGCTTCTCTTCATTTCGTCGTAATGTCCATGTTCCTGCCCCATACAATGCCACGCTCCATACAAAGCTCTTCACTAGTCTCTTCCTTACTTCTTTCTCCAGAGGTCCGCAGAAGATGCTCCTTTTTCTATTAAAAGTTTTCTTTGCCATTGTTATCCTCCTTTTGACTTCCTGGCAGCAACTCACGTTACTGCTTATAGTACACCCCAAGTATCTGAAGCTGTCGATTTGCTCTACTGCCTCATTTAGAATTCGCAAGTTTACCTTCTTTATTTTTCTTCCTATGACCATGGTCTTCGCTTGTTTGCATTTATCTTCATCCCATACTGTTCACAACTGTCATTTAGCTCCTTTAGCGTATCCCTTAATACTATCTCTTCTGCTAACAAATCCATATTATTATTATTATTATTATTATTATTATTATTATTATTATTATTATTTATTATTATTATTATTATTATTATTCACATGAAAATTTTATTGGGGGATTTCAACGCTAAAGTAGGATAGGAGGATATTTTTAGACCAACTATCGGAAAAGAGAGCTTACACGCAATTAGTAGTGACAATGGAGTTAGATTAGTCAACTTTGCCACATCGAAAAATTTAATTGTCAAAAGTACAACATTCCCCCATAAGGATATACATAAATATACTTAAATTTTTACTTGAAGCAAGTAAAGCGATCGGTTTGGAAGTAAATCCCGAAAAGACAAAGTATATGATTATGTCTCGTGACCAGAATATTGTACGAAATGGAAATATAAAAATTGGAGATTTATCCTTCGAAGAGGTGGAAAAATTCAAATATCTTGGAGCAACAGTAACAAATATAAATGACACTCAGGAGGAAATTAAACGCAGAATAAATATGGGAAATGCTTGTTATTATTCGATTGAGAAGCTGTTGTCATCTAGTCTGCTGTCAAGAAATCTGAAAGTTAGAATTTATAAAACAGTTATATTACCTGTTGTTCTGTATGGCTGTGAAACTTGGACTCTCACTTTGAGAGAGGAACAGAGATTAAGGCTGTTTGAGAATAAGGTGCTTAGGAAAATATTTGGGGCTAAGCGGGATGAAGTTACAGGAGAATGGAGAAAGTTACACAACACAGAACTGCACGCATTGTATTCTTCACCTGACATAATTAGGAACTTAAAATCCAGACGTTTGAGATGGGCAGGGCATGTAGCTCGTATGGGCGAATCCAGAAATGCATATAGAGTGTTAGTTGGGAGACCGGAGGGAAAAAGACCTTTAGGGAGGCCGAGACGTAGATGGGAGGATAATATTAAAATGGATTTGAGGGAGGTGGGGTATGATGATAGAGACTGGATTAATCTTGCACAGGACAGGGACCGATGGCGGGCTTATGTGAGGGCGGCAATGAACCTTCGGGTTCCTTAAAAGCCATTTCTAAGTATTATTATTATTATTATCTCAACCGAATAATAACAGGCATTTCCCATATTTATTCTGCGTTTAATTTCCTCCCGAGTGTCATTTATATTTGTTACTGTTGCTCCAAGATATTTGAATTTTTCCACCTCTTCGAAGGATAAATCTCAATTTTTATATTTCCATTTCGTACAATACTCTGGTCACGAGACATAATCATATATTATATTATTATTATTATTATTATTGTTATTGTTATCATAATTATTATCTTAATCATAATCATTAGATCGTTTTAGAAAATGTTCGAGTAGGTATCGTAGTTATTTACGTAACTCCTTAAGAAAGCGAGAATATACGGTACGAGTGTCGGCTCGTTCAATATCGTGATCGATACCAGACCCTGGAACAATTTTTTCTTTGAAATTATTCAAGTCTGCTTCGCAGAGAGCTTTACCTGAAAGCCAAATTTGTATAATGTATCTACGTTACTGTAGGTACGTTAATAGAAAACCACAATTTAAGTCAGACAGAGTTTGTGTGCACTCAAAGTTGGGTTTCTGGCGCCTTGTCAGCTCACTTGAGTTGTTTGGATATAGAGGGAAAAATTGGAACGGTGTCGGATGTAGTTCCTGGGTAGCTCAGATGGTAGAGCATTCGTGCGTTAAGCGAAGGGTCCCGGGATCGATACCGGAACAATTTTTTCCTTGAAATTATTCTAATTTAGTTTAATTAGGAAGTTAATGCGAACTGACTGAAATATCATACGTATCTTTAATTTCTTGACTTCAATCATGTAAATTCAAGTTTGTATACATCATGCACATTACAGAGCACTCTGATCAATAATGAAGATTTGCTTGATGTAATGGGTAGTATGTCTCTGAACTAAAGCTTTTCTATGTCTGTGTTTTCATAAAAATGATTTGAAGTGTGTGTTTTGTGCTATGTTATTTCCTTATTTTTAAATATTATATGTTGAAGTCATAGTTGTGGTTATAGGAATAACATCCAGTAACATAGACCCGTCCAAAAATGTATGCCAAAGTTAGAATTTATTAATTATTTTGAGGAACGTCGTTTGACTTATGACAACGCGTAAAATAAAAATTATATAATATATACGTACATAATGTAAAATAAATATAGAAACAGGAAATAATGCCACAAAACAAGGAAAAGACTAATAATTGAATCTTCTCATAGTAGGTTTATTATGGTGTATTCATATGTTGGTAGGTCTGGAGTCCAGAAAGTAGGCCTAACTATAACCACAGTCTAATATCATACAGTCACGAAGCTTGAAGTGATTTTTTGCATTTCTCGTGATACAGCGCTCCAAGCGGTTAGCAACTGAGAGTACTAGGAACAATAGACTATGCCGGTACTATTTCGCATTGTCTGTGATGAGGCGATAGTAGCGATCCTAGTGGCTAGCAACTAAAGTTCAACTGTCATTGGATGCATATTCCCTATGTCACAAATGGGCATCGTGCCTCATTTGAGAATTTGTGCCTCACTGACCTTCACAGAGCTTATCGCTCTGAGTGACATCTTCACAGTCCCCGTTCCTCCCTCACGTAGCTCCTAGGCGTGGGCAGGTTCTATATCAGTTTCATAAGCAATATCAATGGTGGCATAATGGCATTATCAAAGCAGTGAGTACGCGTTAGAAAACGATTATTTCATGAGAAATGAGAGGAAGAGTTTTTTTGCTGTTTAGAAGGGGAGAGCATACGATGTATGTTATGCTCGAAAATTCTATTAGGCATTAATAAATTTAATATACAACGACATTACTCCTTATGTCATGAAGAACATGCTGAATTAGAAGTAAGACAAATTAAATGTTATTTTTCGTACTATTACGAAGAAATATCTTAACATTTGCATAGAATACTAAATACGACATTATATCTTAAACACGCTGCATTAAAAGGTGCGAGGAATTAAATGTTGTTTGTACGTATTATTTCCAAAAGAAATTTATAAAAAAAATATCAAATGTGCGTAGAAAACGAAATGTGATTTTCTGACATTATTTTAAGTCGAGAACGTGCAGATCTATTAAGTAATCTTGAGAAACGCCAGAATATTCAAGAAAATAAAGTAGACAACGTGATGGAATATTATCGGCTAGTTACGCAATTTCTCGCCTGTGATTGAAATCAATTCAGTGATGGAGAAATAGTAAAGAGGTTTATGATTAAAGCTAGCGAATTAATTTGCCAAATTGAATAAAAGTTTTCGAGTCTCTCACGTTAACCAAGCGCTTTCCTAATAATTCGCCACTGACCGCCCTTAGCGATTACGATAAGGTGACGCAGGTCACAGCAGTTTACATTTCCCATCCTACTCTGCAGTCTCCTCTCCTAGTAAACAAACTATTTCAAATCGAGTGCCTCACGTAACCGAAAATTGTGCCCATGTATGCCCTACGTATTGAGCTTCGTGACTGATGTACGTACTAGACTGAGCTGTCACGTAAAGTTCCATTTTCCGTGCTGGTTCGGAGTACGAAAGTAGTAAAATTCGATATAGCATGAAACAAAATAATATATTTCTGCATCAGCTCCAGTTTAGTCGGTCTATCAACAAGAAGACAAAGGAAAATACTAAGAAAGATGCGCAGCGTCTTCGCTCCATGTTGCAATAACACTTCATCTCGCTTCTCGTTATCGACGTCTGGGTCTTTATATCGTGCGCTTTCATCTTTCTGGCGTGAACGTCAAGGAATGAGCACATAATGAAATAAAAAGTCAGTGAAATAAACGAGGTAAAGTAGTAAGTAGAATGGCGGTAAATATTGCATCGCGTAAGTCTTCAGATATCCAGTATTTCAGCCCTGAGGCAAAAACAGATAAAGACGGCAGACAGAATGAAAAGGATTAGTGTGAAAGAAAGAGTGGCACAAGTCAAATAATATTTCAAAATCTTTAGCTATAGTAAGAAAATGAAGTTCAAATTGCGGTTGTAATACTAATCTCCCATTTTTAATTTCTTTTGTTGTGTTGTTGCTATAAGACAGCCGAGAGCGAAGAAGTTTAACAGCGATAAAAATCTTCAGCATCGTTTCCTTCGAGATCAGATATTTTTTACATTTGTAACTTCTGAAAGCGTCGACATCCTGAATTAGGGATCTTGATGTAATTATTACTAGCCAAAGACCACAGCATAAAAGCTTGAATCAGGAAAATGGAAAAATATGTGACACGAAGAGAACAGATTAACAGTGTTGCATTGGATAGCATCTTATTAGCTTTGAACGGATATTTATATTGTAAGTTGCATTGTATTGTATCGTATCATAGGCCTAGGTTAATCATATCATATTACATAGATACATCATATCCTATTACATTATATCATACTACTGTATATTACATTACAATTATATTATATTATATTATATTATATTATATTATATTATATTATATTATATTATACTTACTTTCTGGCTTTTAAGGAACCCGGAGGTTCATTGCCGCCCTCACATAAGCCCGCCATTGGTCCCTATCCTCAGCAAGATTAATCCAGTCTCTACCATCATATCCCACCTCCCTCAAATCCATTTTAATATTATCTTCCCATCTACGTCTCGGCCTCCCCAAAGGTCTTTTTCCCTCCGGCCTCCCAACTAACACTCTATATGCATTTCTGGATTCGCCCATACGTGCTACATGCCCTGCCCATCTCAAACGTCTGGATTTAATGTTCCTAATTATGTCAGGTGAAGAATACAATGCGTGCAGTTCTGTGTTGTGTAACTTTCTCCATTCCCCTGTAACTTCATCCCTTTTAGCCCCAAATATTTTCCTAAGAACCTTATTCTCAAACACCCTTAATCTCTGTTTCTCTCTCAAAGTGAGAGTACAAGTTTCACGACCATACACAACATCCGGTAATATAACTGTTTTATAAGTTCTAACTTTCAGAATATTTGACAGCAGACTGGATGATAAAAGCTTCTCAACCGAATAATAACAGGCATTTCCCATATTTATTCTGTGTTTAATTTCCTCCTGAGTATCATTTATATTTGTTACTGTTGCTCCAAGATTATCATTATTATTATTATTATTATTATTATTATTATTATTATTATTATGGTAGTGGTATAGTAATAATGTATTAGTTTTAAACAATTTATGCAAATGGACAATCAGGAATATTGCACGCAGTGTACTGGACGAGACAATAAAATGGACAACTTAATAAAGAGGACAAAGATAAATGTAGGACAAAACTCTCAGAGGACAAAATAGCATAATGGAATTTAAACTGAGGACAGAATAATAGTGGACATGAGACACCAGAGGACGAAAAAATATAGTGGATGAAATATCAAGGGGACGTACGAAACGGAAGAAAATCTCCGTGGACATAGCGTCTGGGAACCTTCGCGGGTACCGGCGCTCATGCGAGGCATATGGTGTGAAAATTGTAGACTAGTAATAGTCGTAATATCATACTCATTACGCCGGTCTGGCACGTATGTTATTCTGTTCCCTTGCTTTCTGTGTAGGCTATGTCAGTATTATGCAGTATGTTATGCAGAGCAGGACCATAGGCAGTGCTGACCCTGTGGCTAAACAAGACCGCAATTCTGCCTCTCCTACTGGTACGTGACAAGCACGGGAGAGGAGATGAAATTTACAGAGTCAGTATAAATGTTTCAAAGCAAACAACGATGATAATGACACCGATGGCGACAATGATTATGACGATGATATTAGCTTAAGAGGGAACATTATCTCCGTAAAAAAGTACGATAATTCTAGGCTGCTCCAATGGAAATAAGGGACATCATTTTATTTTTACTTTAATTTTTATTGTACCTGAGTTTCTGAATGTACTTCACTCCCACCCCTTCTACTAGTGAAGTTCAACCGTCCTCCACACAGATCCAAGACTGCATATACAGTCATAGTAACCTTACGGTCATGGTAAACAGTACGTTCCAAAAATATGTTCGCGTTTTCCAGTGACGAAAGAGCTTTCAATATTGAATCATTTTCGCACAGGTACTGTCGTCCATTTGCCTACGTCTTTTCTCGGTTTCCCCCACCAGCTTTTATTCGCCAGCTAGTGTCTTAGCTCTTTTCTGAGAACATTAATTTCTGTTAGGAATTGAACGCCTACGTAATATTATACAACTGTTTAAAATAACTTAAATAAAAGGGCCTCGTTAAGTAATTAACTGTCATGTGATTTCCTCCCTTTCTACGACCCTACGACATAACCGCTTGGACGGACTGTAGATAGCATGTCTGAGTAATTTTAGCTTTTCGAATCGGGCAGAAGTGAAGATTGAATTTACAGTACGTAAGGTACTCTTTTAAAGAATAGGTACAGAATTATTTCAACATGAGTTACAAGTACGAAGAACGAAATTGGTAATTGGGATTAGGTACAATAGTCTATAGTGCGATAATATGCACATAGAACTGAAGCCTGTATCGAAATGAACGGCCACCATTTTAAAAAATGTGTTTAAATATCCATATTATGATTATATTTCAATTTAACTTCATTCTCTATATTGTACGCTAATGTGCTGTAGACAGTATAATGTGCTGTAGACAGTATAATATACCCTGCATAATGAATACGTCCACATGGACGTGGACATGGAGTAAAAACATTCGTTGTTAATACTGTACTGTATTTTGATTAAACAAAAACCTAATGAAAATGATCAAACTCAAAACCGCAATATTTCTAGTTTACTTAAATGGATGAACTACTTTCCTTCCCTCCTATACCTAGTGAAGTGATTTGTTTGTATATTACGCCAGTATCATCGAACTCCAGTCGTGGAAGGGTCTAACAAATGGCGTTCATCCAAAGGTATAGGCAAGTTAATATTAAAAATGTTAGTAAAAATAAAATAATATCCCTGTATAAAAACTGGAAATTTATCCTTTGAAAAAGTGGTACAATTCAAATATCTTGAACCAACAGTAATAAATATAAATTACGCTCGAGAGGAAATTAAACACAGGATGGGCCTAAATATGACAAATAATTGCTATTATTCGGTTGATAAAATTTTGTCATCCAGTCAGTAAAAAAAAAAAAAAAAAAAAAAAGTTGGGCCTATAATTTATAAAACAGTTATTTTACCGATTGTTCCATATGGTTATGAAACTTGGATTCTAGCTTTGAGAGAGGAACAGAGGTTAAGGCTGTTCGAAAATATGGTGCTTAGGAATATACTCGTATTTCGGTTAAGAGAGATGAAGTTACAGCAGAATGGAGAAAGTTACACAACGGAGAACTGCACGTATTATATTCTTCACCTGACATAATTAGGAACATTAAATCCATACGTGTGAGATGGGCAGGGCATGTAGCACGAATGGGGTGAATTCAGAAATGCTTATAGAGTGTTAGTTGGAAGAACTGAGAGAAAAATATCTTTGGGGAGGCCGATACGTAGGTGGGAGGATAATATTAAAATGGATTTGAGGGAGATGAGATATGATGCTAGGGACTGGATTAATCTTGTTCAGCATAGGAACCGATGGCGGACTTATGTGAGAGTGGCATTGAACCTCCAGGTTCTCTAAAAGCTATTTGTAGTAATAATAATAATAATAATAATAATAATAATAATAATAATAATAATAATATAGTGACAATATTAAATACTGATAAAATTCCTTTGCAGAACGAAAAGTTACATTTGATCGGATCAAATTTCGGCACATTTAAAGGACAAAAGTAAAATTCTTTCAATCATTTATTTTCAAAACACACTGTACTCTTAAATTGACTGAACATATTGCGAATTCAATCAATGGCTTTCCCGAAACACGCTATGAATATGTTTCATATAAAATAATATTTATCCCGAAATGGTAGCAAAAACGAGAAAAATTGTATTAAACTTTTTTGTTCGAAGTATCTCAAAGAATAACCTCCTAAAATTAATGACGTTACTTACTGTTCACTCTGTATAGATCTACTAACAGTCTTACTAATAAACCGTGTATAGTTTTTATACGAGACTTATGCAGAGGTGAGACAGAAAACGTTACTAATAAACCGTGAATAAACGATGGACGTATAAACAGTCTGTAACTATACAATGGGAATTGCTTTGCAGTAGTTATATACACGAAACCCCTTGTTTAAGCGTTGTATATAGGGAAAAAATGGCCGCCCCTTTAACAGCTGTTCGTATCGACTGTCATTTTATGATGATGGTTACCTTGTAACCACAGAAGAACAAACCAAAGATCATAGAATTATTAGAATAATATTGCTGTAGCTTGTATTCTTTGACCAAAATGTAGTGTGGTAATCGATTAGAGCCAGTTGTACTATCGGTATTTAACACGCCACACTAGAGCGCTCTACCGGATCCAGTAGAGAATCTCAGATATTCTATTACCTTTCGTAACGAAGTAATGACGAAAATATGACGTAGTTGTGTAACAGTTATACTGTTATACACGACGTATGTAGTGATTATTAGTAAGAAATTTACACACGACTTATAAACGAGCTACTCATTGTATAAGTATAAGACAGTTAAACGTCTGTATCTAGAGTTTTTATTAGTAAGACCGTAAGAGTTCAATATTTTGAGAATTGCTGTTTCTTCGAATATTTTTATGCCGACCTGCAGGACGTGTACCAAATAACAATAATAATAACAATAGATCTAAGTAAATAGTAATAATAAAATGAGTGTAGTAATAATCATAATGGTAGGTATTAGTAACAATATATAGGCTAACTCGGTCTGAAGTTGCGCTCAGGCGCGGGTTCGATCCCCGCTTGGACTTATTACATGGTTGGGTTTTTTCTGGGTTTTCCCCAACCGTAAGGCAAATGTCAGGTAATCTATAGCGAATTCTCGGCGTCATCTCGCCAAATATCATCTCGCTATCACCAATATCATCGACGCTAAATAACCTAGTAGTCGATACAGCGTCGTTAAATAACCAACCAACTATAGACTAACATCAACTCGTTAATATTTATAGATTTTAAACAAAAAATATTCATTATATAGACTAATATTGCTTACAAATTGAGGTTGCATTTTAAATTACATATTATTTTGTATTATTACATACGTCAGTGCTGGTATGTAAATTGTTGCTGTAGTGATAAAACGGTATGTTCAGAAATTAGAACGCATATCTCACTGTTGCACTCAAGGGCGTGCATGCCAGCGAACCAGATGAGACAGTGATGATACAGATATTGCAATAGCTTTTCTTGGCATTTTATATTATACCTTGCTCAAAGGAAATAAGGCACACACGCCACCTTATCTTCCTGCACCCCCCTCTCCCGTCAGAGCCTCTCTCTGCTGTATACGATATTATGATAGGCCTATTGGCTGTTTGTAAGCCATGAGCTTTGGAATAAAATAGATAGAGGCGGAGATTTTCGTTGCTAGGAAACAGAATCCATGCAGCGGAGCTATCCGAGCAGGAATAATATAGTCGGAGCGAGACGGGACGCCAGGGGATAACATACAAGAAGGAAAATGGATATATAGAAAATAATATAAACGGCATTGTTATTCTGCATGCAAAGGGCGACATGTCAAACACGGTCCTCGAGCACTGGAGTGGAAATATGCGTTATTATTTCTCCTACTAATGGGACATCTACAAAGTTAAACAACATTAGGGAGGTGACGTGACGGCACGCTCCTTTAGGTCTTCTACGTCAGAAGTCGCATGAATTTCACGTAAGAGTTTTCAATAGGCCTACTTGTGAAAAGTCATGTTAGAGAAAATTATATTTCAATTAAAACGTCATCATATCATTTTATCCTCTGATTGCAATTCTGGCCGATATGTAAATCTATTATCAGGCAGTACATCTCACTTGACGATATGTATCAGAGGAAGAACAATTGTTTGTATGCATCTGAAGTCTGACTGGTGTTAAGGCTGGTTCACAATAAACCGGGAACGAGAACCAGAATGTCTTCTTCTGTTGCTTGCTTAGCTAGTTTATCAGCTATTTCATTTCCATGGATGCCAACATGAGCTAGTGTGTGTTTTTTTTATGCTGAAATGCAATTAGTTCTCAAAACTGACGAAAGATGGATTTTGGAAAATAGGAAAATTATGTAGGAAAACTAACGCTTCACTGAAAGGTACTATTTTTCTGAAAATCCTTGGATACCAAGCTTCAAAATGACGGGTCATTCATTAAAATCCATTCAGCCGTTTTTCCGTAATTTACATTACCAGTTCAAATTTTATATAGCCTATATATAGAGAGAGAGAGATGATTATTTCAATGAAAGACGGGAAGCAAGTCGTACACTTAGGAATAAAAAGAGAAGTTACTTGAAGGAAAAACTGAATGAGGTAGAAACAAATAGTAAGAATAAAAACATTCGAGATTTATATAAGGGTATAAAGGAATTTAAGAACGGATATCAGCCAAGGGTAAACGAGATCAAGGATGAGAATGGTGACTTGCTTGCAGACTCTCCATCAATCCTAAACAGATGGAAAAACTATTTTGCGCAACTACTAAATGTACATAGGCCAAATAGAAATGATCGGGACGAAATTGAAATACAAACTGCTGAGCCATTTATACCCGAACCCACGCTTTCAGAAGTCGAAATTGCGATAGAAAATCTGAAAAAGTACAAGTCTCCAGGTATCGATCAAATTCCAGCAGAATTAATACAAGAGGGTGGAAGCGAAATTTATAAACTTGTACTTGCAATTTGGGAAAAGGAAATTGTGCCAGAACAATGGAAGGAGTCCATAATTGTACCTATTTTTAAAAAGGGGGACAAAACCAACTGTGGTAACTTTCGAGGAATATCACTTTTGTTGACGTCGTACAAAATTTTGTCCAATATTCTTTTGAGAAGATTAACTCCGTACGTAGATGAAATTATTGGGGATCATCAGTGCTGTTTTCGGCGTAATAGATCGACTATTGATCAGATTTTTTGTATTCGACAGATAATGGAGAAAAAATTGGAGTATAAGGGTACAGTACATCATTTATTCATAGATTTCAAAAAGGCATATGACTCGGTTAAGAGGGAAGTATTATATGATATTCTTATTCGATTAACTAAAATGTGTCTCAGTGAAACATACAGCAGAGTCCGTATAGGTCAGTTTCTATCTGATGCTTTTCCAATTCACTGCGGGCTAAAGCAGGGAGATACATTAAATCACCTTTACTTTTTAACTTCGCTCTAGAATATGCCATTAGGAAAGTTCAGGATAACAGGCAGGGTTTGGAATTGAACGGGTTACATCAGCTTCTTGTCTATGCAGATGACGTGAATATGTTAGGAGAAAATACACAAACGATTAGGGAAAACACGGAAATTTTACTTGAAGCAAGTAAAGCGATCAGTTTGGAAGTAAATCCCGAAAAGACGAAGTATATGATTATGTCTCGTGACGAGAATATTGTACGAAATGGAAATATAAAAATTGGAGATTCATCCTTCGAAGAGGTGGAAAAATTCAAATATCTTGGAGCAACAGTAAGAAATATAAATGACACTCGGGAGGAAATTAAACGCAGAATAAATATGGGAAATGTCTGTTATTATTCGGTTGAGAAGCTCTTATCATGCAGTCTGCTGTCCAAAAACAGTTATATTACCGGTTCTTCTGTATGGTTGTGAAACTTGGACTCTCACTCTGAGAGAGGAACGTAGATTAAGGGTGTTTGAGAATAAGGTGCTTAGGAAAATATTTGGGGCTAAGCGGGATGAAGTTACAGGAGAATGGAGAAAGTTACACAACACAGAACTGCACGCATTGTATTCTTCACCTAACATAATTAGGAACTTAAAATCCAGACGTTTGAGATGGGCAGGGCATGTAGCACGTATGGGCGAATCCAGAAATGTATATAGAGTGTTAGTTGGGAGACCGGAGGGAAAAAGACCTTTAGAGAGGCCGAGACGTAGATGGGAGGATAATATTAAAATTGATTTGAGGGAGGTAGGGTATGATGATAGAGACTGGATTAATCTTGCACAGGACAGGGACCGATGGCGGGCTTATGTGAGGGCGGCAATGAACCTTCGGTTCCTTAAAAGCCATTTGTAAGTAAGTAAGTAATATATAGATTTTTGCTCAGAATGTTTTCGGAAATAAGCTCCGTAAGTGGCGGTAAATCCTCGTGAATCAGCATGCATATGTGAAATATAAATAGGTTACGTATGTCTGGAAATTAGAATCTACACATTTTTATTAAATACAACATTTACTAGGTTTATCGAACAAGTTTAAAAAAATCGACGTGAGCACGGCTGCGAGCGAGGCAGCCATCTCGCAGTGCTCCAGAGCCGGCAATCTTTTGTAAGCTGAAAACAACGTCATTATTACGCTAAATAACTGAGCTGTAGAGATGATGATTCGTTGCCATAGAGACGGCTTGTTTCATGTCTGTGATGCGTGAAGACAATTGAATATTGCGCAGCGAGATGTGCCGCTTGTCTCTTGTTTCACAGATGACAAAATAACGTGGAATTAGCTTCATGTAGTCCGTACATTGCCATACTAATTCCCCTAGCATAAGGCAGCCTACGTTAATTGATCCGTTCCATGAATTTAGGAGGTGAAAATTCATCCGGGACTCAAATACAGTTCTATTTGCTCATAGTAATAACTACTGAATTCTGCAACCTTAGGTGCGTTATTACTGCACAGTTTGTTAACAGTCTAGTTCAGTTAATACTCGGATTATGTCACACTAATCTACAGCTAGTATGTTTAATTATTTATCTGCGTATGTGATAAACATAATCCTAAATATAACACAAACAACTATGTGTTAATTCAAAGCCCATGGCCTGCACTCGGATCAATAATGTAAGTTGCAGTCATTATGTGTAAAGTCAAGATTCGTGTATTAATGCACTGGCGAAATAAAGTAAACTGTTGAAAGTACAATGAAATGTCGGTATAACGAGATTGTGGGCATAGGAAAATTATGTTTGTTATATTGAAATTTCGCTAATCTGAACGAAACATTCAAGTCATGTAACACGTGAATGTAGGCTATTTTGAATGTGTGGAATACTTCTTCTATTTACAGAGTGAATCAAAAGCCTGGAACCATATAAATATCTTCTATATGCTTGATTTTCATTACTGTAATTGTTACTTAGGCCTACTTACAAATGGCTTTTAAGGAACCCGGAGGTTCATTGCCGCCCTCACATAAGCCCGCCATCGATCCCTATCCTGCGCAAAATTAATCTAGTCTATCATCATATTCCACCTCCCTCAAATCCATTTTAATATTATCCTCCCATCTACGTCTCGGCCTCCCAAACGGTCTTTTTTCCTCCAGCCTCCCAACTAACACTCTATATGCATTTCTAGATTCGCCCAGACATGCTACATGCCCTGCCCAACTCAAACGCTTGGATTTAATATTCTTAATTATGTCAGATGAAGAATACAATGCGTGCAGTTCTGCGTTGTGTAACCTTCTCCATTCTCCTGTAACTTCATCCCTTTTAGCCCCAAATATTTTCCTAAGAACCTTATTCTCAAACACCCTTAATCTCTGTTCCTCTCTCAATATGAGAGTCCAAATCCCACAATCATACAGAACAACCGGTAATAGGCCTATAACTGTTTTATAGATTCTAACGTTCAGATTTTTTGACAAAAGCTTCTCAACCGAATAATAACAGGCATTTGCCATATTGATTCTGCGTTTAATTTCCTCCTGAGTGTCATTTATATTTGTTACTGTTGCTCCAAGATATTTGAATTTTTCCACCTCTTCGAAGGATAAATCTCCAATTTTTATATTTCTATTTCGTACAATATTCTGGTCACGAGACATAATCATATACTTAGTCTTTTCGGGATTTACTTCCAACCCTATTGCTTTACTTGCTTCAAGTAGAATTTCCGTGTTTTCCTAATCGTTTGTGGATTTTCTCCTAACATATTCACGTCATCCGCATAGACAAGCAGCTGATGTAGCCCGTTCAATTCCAAACCCTCTCTGTTATCCTGAACTTTCCTAATGGCATATTCTAGAGTGAAATTAAAAAGTAAAAGGTGATAGTGTACCTTCTTGCTTTCGCCCGCAATGAATTGAAAAAGCATCAGATAGAAACTGACCTATACAAACTCTGCTGTAAGTTTCACTGAGACACATTTTAATTAATCGAATTAGTTTCTTGGGAATACCAAATTCAATAATAATATTATATAAAACTTCTCTCTTAACCGTGTTATATGCCTGTTTGAAATCTTTGAATAACTGATGTACTGTACCCTTATACTCCCATTTTTTCTCCAATATCTGTCGAATACAAAAAAAAAAAAATCTAATCAACAGTCGATCTATTACGCCTAAAACCGCACTGATGATCCCCAGTTACCAGTATTTATAAGACCAAATGCTCTACCAGTGACACATTCGATTCTAGCCCTCAGCTATCTCAAAGCCGCCATTTTGGATGCAACTTTGAAATTTTAAATGGAAAGGGGGTCACGTAGGTACTCAAAATCTTGTATAATTTTGTGAAAAAAAAAAGGAAGAAAAAAACAATAGTGCAATCCGTTGTCAGATATCTTTAATCGTTTTCACGTTATTTAAATATAACTGTCATAATGACACAAACATTAGTTACTGCATATACATATTTTGTAATATGGTACAGTACTAAGAAGGCTTTGGAAAAGGTATTTTTATGCAATTCTCGTAATTAACTTTTCCACTGACACACAGTATTTAATTTATTACGACAGACTTACAAACACACAAGCGAAAGCTAATCTTGTCAGATTTATATATATATATATATATATATATATATATATATATATATATATATATTTTAGCTTTTGATCCATCAAGGTAGATCTTGTGAAATTTGTAAGTCTTAAGCCAATCATGTCAATTGGTGCCCATAGGAGCAAGCGCGCGCTTTGTAGCTCAGGAGAGCCTGAGCGCTTTACAGCGGAAAGGAAAGAGACAGACGAGAGAGGTAGTATATAATTTACCGCTTGGTCGAGCTATATTCAGGGATGGCCAACACTGATTCAATAGATAAAGGGAAGAGAACTTATTAAAATTCTATTCATGTTAATTTTTAGATTTGTCTGAGAAGTATGAGTGCATTATAAGAATGTAAGTTTTCATTGTATATAATATTCATTTTTTACAAGTTTGAATTTTTTGTTATAAAGAAATATTTTCTGAACTCCCTTTATAGAAAAGTGCAATTTTCAGATATATGCCTATTTATTTAGTAGCCTTACAGAATGTTTTCGTAAATCTAATATAGGCCTACCGTAAATACGGATTACTGAAGATAGTGTATTGAAAATTTTTGAAAATATTCGCATGGAAATTCTTTGTAAGGAAATGAATTAACAAAGCAACTACTGTTACTTCATAAGCAAAAGATACGTGCTTATGTATAGCTTCAGCACATTTCGAGAAAATAATTTAATATTCTGATGATAGAAAGTTGCTCACCAGTATCACCTTAAAAGCATAATGCGATGAGAGTTTTGATATGGAATATTAGTTACACTTAAAACATATACAGCACCTAGGTAACTTTGTTTTGTACTGCAATATTGTTTTGATTAGTTTAGTGATTACTTTTATTAAGCTAAAGATACCATCAATACCAATTCCAACTTATTATGTCATACTGAATCCTTTTTTTTTTTCTTTTTTTTTTTTTAGTTGTACTACTATGGAATTTATGTGAATATTCCCTCTCAACTCTTTATTATGTTATTAACATTTAAAACACAACTGCAATATTAAGAAATTGGTGTTAGTACTTTTGTTTTATAGACAATATAGATAATATCAAACAGAAAGAAGCCATATAAAAATAACGACAAAATTTCAAGTTCCGTTTGAAGTTTGTGCACCTCTATTTTCTTAATCCAACAGACTGCTTATTCATATACACAACCCTTCCTCCTTCCATACTTAGCGCTTGATGCCCGCGCTCGACGTCAAGGTCAGAAAAATGGGCTTGCTTTGACATCACTGTCTTAAGCAAATTAAATTTGTAAATTATTTTCTTACTGAGGCTTTTAAAATTGTAGGCTATGCCATAGGTGAAGATAAAATGACTACAGTTAAAATAATTCACCCGTTTGTCTCGAGGACGAAGACTGCAGACTCTCGCTGTTGCTATGACAATATATAATAAATAATATAGAGAGTGATTCTTGAAATAATATTATGTTGTTCATCTCCTTAAATAAGAATAGGGAAGGAAGAAAATAATTTCTCATGCAGCCCCAGGTATATAAATCTGCGTTTGAAACCACAATAAAATATCTCGCTTCGCTTGTCACAGAAGAATTGGAAACCAAGACAGAGAAATATAAATAAATACACACAGCGCAAGAAAGGAATTGAATTTTAAAACAGCTAGAGAGACAAAAGGGATATTGAGTTTCTCAAGTTGTTTAAATGAAAGAAAATCATATTAGAGTGTTTGCGTTTCCATATATTCTGTTTGTTTAATTTCTTACGGAATTGTTTCTCTTACATAAACTTCGATTAAGAAAGTTCGACTAGAGAAAACTGTCTTAAGACACAGAACAATACCAGTTCCAACTCTTGAAATAACAACAGTCTCAGATTGACAGAGATTTGTATGTCAGAGTCTGTATTCGAGTCTTCAGAATAACAAACTGCTTAACTGTGTGGATCAGGACAACGTCTAAAACACAGCACGAAGGAACTCAATGGGGTAGAATTTTCAGCGTAATCTAAGTTACTGTAGCTTAAGTAATAGTAGAGATCCAGGATAGAAATCCAGCATATTCAGACAGTTTCCTTTACGAATGAGATTTCCCTCCATTCCATAGGGATAGAGCAGGCATGTCAATCCATGCCCATAGGAGCAAGCGCGCGCTTTAGAGCCCAGGAGAGCCTGAGCGCTTTACAGCGGAAAGAAATAGACAGACGAAAGAGGTGGTATATGCCTTTTGGTCGAGCTGTATTCAGGGATGGCCAGCACTGATTCAATAGATAAAGGGAAGAGAACTTATTAAAACTGTATCCATGTTCATTTTTAGATTTGTCTGAGAAGTATAAGTGCATTATAAGAATGTAAGTTTTAATTTTAATGCTCATTTTTCACAAGTTCAACTTTTTTATTCAAAACAAATATTTTCTCAACTTTTCGTATACCCATAGAAACGTGAAATTTTCAAGTATAGACCTATTTATTTAGTAGCCTTACAGAATGTTTTCGTAAATATAATATACCATATATACGTATTACTGAAGATAATGTATTGAAAATTTTGAAAATATTCGCATGGAAATTGTTTGTAAGGAAATGAATTAACAAAGCAACTACTGTTACATCATAAGCAAACGATACGTGCCCATGTGTTGTAAAAATGTCAGGTCTATAGCTTCAGCACATTTCGAGAAAATAATTTAATATTCTGATGATAGGAAGTTGCTCACAAATATCGCCTTAAAAGCATATTGCGATAAGAGCTTTGTTATGTAATATTAGTTACACTTAAAACAGATACAGTACCTAGGTAACTTTGCTTTGTGCTGTAATATTGTTTTGATTAGTTTATTGATTACTTTTGTAAGGCTCAAGATACCATCAATATAAATTCCAACTTATCATGTCATACTCAATCTCTTTCTTTGGAATATCACTTTCTTTATGAATTATGTGTTTCATCCACTTAATACAGTATAATATACTACTATGGAATTTAAGTGAATATTCCTTCTTAACTCTCTATTACGTTATTAAGATTTAAACACAAGTGCAATATTAAGAAATCAGTGTTACAGAAAGAAGCCATATAAAAATAACGACATAAAATTTCACGTTCCGTTTGAAGTTTGTGCACTACTGTTTTCTTAATCCAACAGGTTGCTTATTCATATACACAACCCTTCCTCTTTCCATACTTAGCGCTTGCTGCCCTCGCACGACGTCAAGGTCAGAAAAATGCGCTTGCTTTGACATCACTGGGATAGAGCGTCTCTTTTGCAGGCCTATTTATACTGCATTATCAGATACTGTAGTCTCGCACCACACCTATCACGTGACAAAGGAATCTCATTGCTTCCCATAAGCTAACTTATAGGTCTAATAACGCCAGTAATCAATTTATGAACTTCGAAAGGCTTTTATTATTATTATTATTATTATTATTATTATTATTATTATTATTATATTAAAATCTGGAAGTTACAATTTATAAAACAGTTATATTACCTGTTGTCCTGTATGGTTGTGAAACTTAGACTCTCACTTTGAGAGAGGAACAGAGATTAAGGGTATTTGAGAATAAGGTCCTTAGGAAAATATTTGGGGCTAAAAGGGATGAAGTTACAGGAGAATGGAGAAAGTTACACAACGCAGAACTGCATGCATTGTATTCTTCACCTGACATAATTAGGAACATTAAATCCAGACGTTTGAGATGGGCAGGGCATGTAGCACGTATGGGCAAATCCAGAAATGCATATAGAGTGTTAGTTGGGAGGCAGGAGGGAAAAAGACCTTTCGGGAGGCCGAGATGTAGATGGGAGGATAATATTAAAATGGATTTGAGGGAGGTGCTATATTATGATGGAGGCAGGATTAATTTTGCACCGGGTAGGGACCGATGGCGGGCTTATGTGAGGGCGGCAAAGAACCTCCGGGTTCCTTAAAAGCCATTTGGAATTATTATTATTATTATTATTATTATTATTATTATTATTATTATTATTATTATTATTATTATTATTATTGCAGGATAGCAATGGCCAAGGAAGCTTTAAAAAAAAAAAAAAAGTAGCATCTTCTGCGGATCTCTGGAAAAAGAACTAAGGAAAAGACTACACACTTTTCATAAGTCAGTTTCGGGATGGTAATATGGCTCACTTTCGAATGATAGAAACTGCTCGTGATGAAGCCATGTTAAACGGTTATGTGCAAATATTAATTGAAATTCAAAATGAATTTAGTTATAGGTTCCATGATGTTATAATAAATTCCTTCAACACCAGTTGAAACAGTGTCATACGATTTACAGCTTGGACTTATTGATCTTCAATGTGGCCTAAGGGCTAAAGACCGTTTGAATAATACTACTAGTCTTTGAGTTTTACAAGACTAAACCTCAGCAATAATATCCACGACTACACAAGCTGGCTGTGAAAATGATTGCTATGTTTGGCTCAACATTTATATTTGTGAGAAACTGTTTTCTATTATCAATTTTAATAAAGGCAGACATCGAACATCTGTAACTGATGTTTCATTACGATCAGTAGGCTACTGTTCCTTTCAGCTGCCAACAGCATAAGACCCCCTTTTGATGTACTGATAAATAAAAATATAAAATGATTTTATATATTTAAGTAGCTATAGAGTTTCTATTATTTCTGTAAAATAAATATTTCTTTATTAATTAATAATAGTCCAAGATAGTTTTGTAAATACTGAACGGGAATTCATTTCATGAACAGTCGTACTAGTACTTTTGTGTACATTTTGTACGATTTCACCCCTTCTTCCAGTCCACCCTTATACAGAGCGCAGCTAATATCTGCATTCCGCTCTCGAGCTGTGAGCCGACTCGGAGACCGCAAACCTTGTGCAGGCCTGCTCTATAGTATTCCGTTAGGAAAATCCAGGAAAAAAGGGAGTTTGGAATTGAATGGGTTATATGAACAGCTTGTTTATGCGGATATAATATATAACCGAAAGGGATTTTATTAATCCTCTGTCTCTTATTATCTTAAAGAAAATGGGCGAGCCCTCGAATAAACTTCTGTTTTTCGATCTCCTTCATCTTAAATATCTTTCAAGACAACACCGGGGATGAAATCTGAGCTGGATAAATGGTAGGCCTAATGGCCACGATCTCGCGCTGAATAAGGTCCCGAGCCAGATAACGCCATGTATAACCTTTAACCCCACCCTATTGAAATTTGTTAACGACACACGTTTTCGGTAGTGCACTACTGTAGCCTGCATTCGCTTGCAATCTAGTGATGAAATGAGTTACTAGCTGTCCGCTGACATTTACGAGTGACATTATATTCCATCATTTTCCTGTTGTGTGTTGATAGTGAATGACTGTTCTTATATCAATGTATGAGGCAATATTTTATATTGTGTGTTGAGCAAATAATGACTATATTAAACTATATATTTTCGTGATCCTTAAACATTCTCCTATGTATAGAAAGTATTTGCTATCTATAAAATTTGAAAATGTTAGAGAAACAGGCATATCATGTTATCAAGTACTCAGTAGCGCTTTAACGTCATGTGGCGTTAAAGGTCTACAGACAAAATTTTATGTTATGTTAGTACTAAGGCTGACAGTACAGCATCAGTGTGAAAACATCAGGAAAATCACTAAGCTTTGAACTTACAAATGTTCAGAATGTGCAGTGATGATATTGGTTCAATTGCTTATCGAACTCTTATTTTTTTATTTTAGGATAATTTAATTTTTTTGTTTTACTTATTGGAAAACATCCATATTAAACTAAGGTAAATGCTTTTGTGTTTAATAATTTCTACTGTGTCACATTGTCTCTTTTTTTAAAGTAAGGAGTCACTGGAAAACATATTTTCCTACTCCATCTGGTGTTTCAGTTTCAGATCAAGAATCTTTCATTAGTATTGAGTGATTTTGTATCTTTTATTAACAGAAACTCAAATTTAGTCGCTTAGTTCAATTTGTGTTGCTTAGGAAAAATAATTCATTAACAATTATAAGTATATAGGTTACTAGATAATATGTGGCGTTAATTGGACAAGCTGTTCCCAATAACGCCAGTTTACAAAGTTTTCCTAATTTGAGTTCTAATTCTTGTTCGGTATATAATATATTAATTTTCATTGCGCTATTTTGTAAAGATAAGATTACAATTTCTATTTCATAATTTTCGTGTTTGTACATAACTTATTTCCAGAGCAAAAGTGACGGAAGTGTTAAGGTGGCGTTATTTGGTAGGTGTACCTTACTCGAAATAACTTAATAAAAAATAATATTGAGATTTTGGACATCCCTTGGTGTGTTTGTACACATACATACATATAAATGTATATTTATATAGATTTAAGAATAAGAAAGCGAGGCCCGGGGAAGTAAGGGGCGTCATTGTAGTGTAAGTGTTTGTGCTGTGTGGCTGCTGGCATTCTTTGGCTCATTCCACGCGCTCAAGTTGGCGGAACGGCGTGAACACAAAAGTGGCAGTCGTAGAGTGGCCTGCTCGTCACGTCACGAGGGCTGCTGTATTTCGGAGTGGTGTTGTTTAGAACATCGTAGGCTACCTACTTTTTAAAATTCACTCCACAACACTTTCGCTGTTTGCCGAACAGCTAGAACATCTGCTTAATGTATACGAGTAATGGACACTTGGATTCAAATCCTGCTCTGGTTTTTTATGACTATTACACTTTTACTACGTCATACTACTTTTGACCAATAACACGGTACGAAAGGACATATTTCAACCAATCATGGCTGCTTATCGCACAATTTTATCGCGTCCCTAGCATTTGTTTGATTTTATCGCGTCCCTAGCATTTGTTTATTTTTATCACTACCCTAGCATTTGTTTCTTTGTTTGCCAACATTTCAAACTGCACTGGTCTGGACGTCAAAAAAACAGAAAATTACAAACCATTCCAATCGATGCACAGCAGTTTCAAATATGACTCGCACTGGAATTCAAGAACAAGAATTAATAAAGATCACTGATCATAGCTATGCATCTTCTCTGAAATCCTGTTTACAAATAAATGAAGAGCACCATTCGGAAATCCTGAATAAGTTGAGGAATACACCATGTACGTCAACGAGTTCCACTTCTTTTACGCACACGTCCAATATAACATCAACTGAACCACCAACCACTAAAACGTTCAAATTTAAAAATTTTACTTTCAATAATTGTTCCCTTTTAAAATTATTCATGTTTATTTTTTATTTCGTCATCCTTAATTAAAACTTTTCTTATTTCGTCATTCCTAATTATAATTTTTCAAACACTTGTTTATTGTATTTAGGTTATGTTATAGCTTCTGCTGTGTGATATTATTTATTTATTGAAAATAATCTGTCAAGTGACGTTGATTACTGGATCCGGATAATTGAAGTGGAATGCAACTGTTTTAATAAAAATGAACATGAATCAGCAAAGCATTCGTGACAAAGCCACAGAGTTCAATGAAGATTCTATAGTTAGCACAACTGATAACAAGAAAACAGCTAATCATAACACACTATTGCCATCTAGCGGAATACAATGGTACAATAATACATTTGAAGACAGTTCAGTATTTTCGAAAGTCAATATTTTATTGTACAGGGACATCATTTTATTTTCACTTCAATTTTTATTGTACCTGAGCTTTTGAATGTACTCACTCCCACCCCTTCTGCTAATGAAGTTTAACCGTCCTCCACACAGATCCAGTATACAGTCATAGTAGCCGTACAGTCATAGTAAACAGTACGTTCCAAAAATATGTTCGCGTTTTCAAGTGACGAAAGAGTTTTCAATATTGAATCATTTTCGCACAGATACTGTCATCCATTTGCCTACGTCGTATCCCGGTTTCCCCCACCAGCTTTTATCCGCCAGCTAGTGGCTGGGCTGTCTTAGCTCTTTTCTGAGAACATTAATTTCTATTAGGAATTGGATGTCTACGTAATATTATACAACTGTTTGAAATAACTGAAATAAAAGGGCTTCGTTAAGTAATTAAATGTTACGTGATTTTCTCCCTTTCTACGACCCTACGACATAACCACTTGGACGGCAGTAGATAGTATGTCTGAGTAATTTTATCTTTTCGGATCGGGCAGAAGTGAAGATTGAATTTACGGTACGTAAGATACTCTTTTATAGAGTAGGTACAGAATTACTTCAACATGAGTTACTAGTACGAAGAAAGAAACTGGTAATTGGAATTAGCTACAATAGTCTATAGTGCGATAATATGCACATAGAACTGAAGCCTGTATCGAAATGAACGGCCACCATTTTCAAAAATGTGTTTAAATATCCATATTATGATTATTTTCAATTTAACTTCATTCTCTATAGTGTACGCTAATGTGCTGTAGAAAGTACAATATACACTGCATAATGAATACTTCCGAATGGATAGCTCAGTTCGTGAGTAAAAACACTCATTGTTAATACTGTACTCTATTTTGATTAAACAAAAACCTAATGAAAATGATAAAACTCAAAAGCGCAGTATTTCCTAGTTTACATAAATGGGTGAACTACTTTTCTTCCCTCCTATACCTAGTAAAGTGATTTGTTTGTATATTACGCCAGTATCATCGAACTCCAGTCGTGGAAGGGGGAAGCGAATGGCGTTGATCCAGAGGTATAGGCAAGTTAATATTAAAAATGTTAGTAAAAATAAAGTGATGTCCCTGTATTAGATTACTTCGTTACTTCTAATCTTTATATACTTTCTTCTAATCGTGTAATGGTCAATTAAATCCCACTCGAATTTTGATTTTCTCTAGATAAATCAAAACCTCTAGTGAGATTACTGTTGATAAAATCTATGATGCGCGGTAAAAGTGTGATGAGTCATAGATTGCAAGTTTTCGTAGAATAAAAGCAAAAGTTTGAAATGAGGACCAATATCATTAGGTATAGTGAGCTGGAAATCTGACGCTCTATATCAGTGGTTTCAAAACTTTCGAGTGTCACGGACACCTTGAAGTTCATATTTCATTGACGGATCCAAAAATGCTTTGTATAACTTAGACTGGTAATCATACTCGTATTCTATTCATTAAATATTTACATAATATAGCGAATGAAACATCTTTGATAAATTGACAGCGATATTAAATTTCAGCATCCTCGCTCGTTCATCTCCAGTAACTACCTACTACTACTACTACTACTACTACTACTACTACCACCACCACCACCACCACCACCACCACTATTACTGCAAGTACTACTGCTGCTGCTATTACTAGACCTACCGGTATTAATATTATTACTACTACTTCTGTTTCTGCTACTTCTGCTGCTACGACTAGTACTACTGCTACTTCTACCTACTACTACTGTTACTACTACTACTTCTGCTTCTACTACTACTACTACTTCTGCTTCTAGTGCTACTACTACTACTACTACTACTACTTCTGCTTCTACTACTTCTGCTACTGCTACTACTACTACTTCTGCTTCTTCTACTACTACTACTTCTGCTTCTACTACTACTACTACCACTTCTCCTACTACTACTACTACCACTTCTACTACTACTACTTCTAATACTACTACTTCTGCTGCTACTACTACTACTACGTCTGCTTCTACTACTACTACTACTACTACTTCTGCTTCTACTACTACTTCTGCTACTACTTTTACTACTACTACTACTTCTGCTACTACTTCTACTTCTACTTCTGCTTCTACTTCTGCTACTACTTCTGCTACTATTACTACTACTTCTGCTACTACTTTTACTACTACTTTTACTACTACTACTACTACTTCTGCTACTACTTCTACTTCTGCTACTACATTTACTACTACTGCTACTACTTTTACTACTACTATTACTACTACTTGTGCTACTACTACTGCTACTACTACTTCTACTTCTACTACTACTTCTGCTATTACTTTTACTACTACTACTACTTCTGCTGCTGCTACTACTACTACTACTACTACTACTACTACTACGTCTACTTCTACTACTACTACTTCTGCTTCTACTACTACTTCTGCTACTACTACTACCACTTCTGCTACTACTTCTACTTCTGCTACTACTTCTACTACTACTATTACTTCTGCTACTACTACTTTCGCTACTAGGCCTACTACTTCTGCTTCTGCTGCTACTGCTACTTCTACTATTACTACTACTACTTCTGCTTCTACTAATACTACTACAACTACTACTACTAATACTACTACGACTACTACTACTAATTCTGCTTCTGCTGCTACTACTACACTACTACTTCTGTTCCTGCTGCTACTAATACTTCTGCTTCTGCTACTACTACTACTACTACTACTACTACTACTACTACAGAAAAAGGGAATGTTGACAGTTATGATCAGTGGTTTCATGAAACATGTCAAGACCTTTCAAAATACCGAAATAACATCAATTTTTTGGATTGTAGGTATGAATGTGATTGAGGAATTTAAAATTTGACTGAATATACCTAATCATTTTGAATTTAAGGACTAGCACGAAAATATCCTTGTACTATCACGAAATTAGTCTATACCAACCCTTCTAGAGTGCTGAAATGTTTTTTGTTTATTTGTATTGCTTGTTTGTAAATATTGTATAAATTTATCCGAGGTGAAAATGCTGACATGAATGAAACTTGCTGAAATCTAATAATGTACGTATATTAAAAACACTCATTTTTTTTTAATTTCAACCATACCTACTTTTGCACCAAAACCTTGGTGTCACGAAATTAGCCAAATCTGTCCTACATCAATGATGAAAACTGTAAAGAATTTTACAATAAGGTTTTGCGACACAAATTGTTAAATATGGCACCTTCAAGTAATAAATACAGGTAGGCTGTATGTGAAATGTAATAGTGTTTATAGGACAAAGTTTACGGTAAATTTGTAAGGACTGTAATTTAAAATGCACGAATCATAATACGATTAATTGTATTATTTAATACGCCATACCTTCTCCTCTAATACACTCAATAAAAGGTTTCTTTTCCAAATAACAGAACAGTAACAGAACGGTAGTTGTTACCTCTTATACCTGCACCCACCAAATTCTACACACAAGAAAATAAAATATTAAATCAAGTACATAAGTGGATATAAAATACAGAGACACAAATGTTTAAAAATTATATTTTTGAGTATAATTTAATGTCGTTCTTACAATATTTTCAACTAATAATTAAATTAAGGAATGTTAGTTTGTATTATGAAGCCAGGGGGAAGTGACAGTGTAGACTGTCCCGTTGTGTATGCTATAGAGTAGCAACTAGCGGTGAAAAAAAAAACATTTATCTTCTGCTCTCAGTAGCTTTTTAATGTGCCAGTTGATATAAACAACAATCAAATGCAATATAAACGCTTAGTATACTGTAGACTCTCGAAATATAGATTACCGGTAAACCTTTTCAATAGTAAGAATTTTCACTATGTTCAAAGTCAATTAATCGAACTTTAGTGAGATGGACAATAGCATCTTCCCCTTCACGGATGGTAAAGAGAGTGAGTAGAGGGGAAGGCTTATCAACCAAATTGAAATGGGGATTAGTTTCGGTATTTCCTCAACTGTAAGGAAAATTTCAAACAATTGCATAGAGAATCATCAGATTAATTAAAATACAGTCTCGCTGCCATAAACTTCACGGGACGCTGAATAAACACGTAGTTGATAAAGCGTCGTTAAATTACCAACTAAGAAACCAATTCACGAGTAGAAGAACTCATCTCAGCATATTCAGCCGTAAAGAAGTTAGATAACGTCCATTTGTCTGCCGAAAACCGAACCCCTGCCTGTTAAACTTGTGACCGGAAATGCTACCTCCCGAGCCACGCGGAGGTTTTGGTGTAAGATAATTGGTTAAAAACGGTTCCCAATATGGCAGCATAGGTGGAAGAACACCGACAGCTCGTTGTCAATTCTTGGCATGAACAATGGCTAAATCCTTTACATGGCTGGGTTAACTTTGAAGGAGAGCCCATTACAATTACTTCCACACGTAGTTCCAGTAAGTACGTAAGTAAGTAGGCAGACTCTTTGTCATTGTCACATGTAGCACTCTGAATACCGTCTTGGGCGGTCCTTCCCGCAGGCGATGTTTGTACTGTACAAGAACAGGGGCATTTGAGAACCTCTGCTTTGTGCAACAGTGTCTTAACATGATATGATGTAAGGCTTTCACGATGTTCCACGTGGCGCGAGATGAGAATTTTTTTACAAGGTGTTTGCATGGATGAATATATAATAGGATGCAAAACTTATTGAGTTTCCCCATTTCAAACGCTAGAGGCGCTAATGTAGGTATTGATCTTGCTGCCACCTATTATTTTAAGGATAAGTAATTACTCCTTGCATTTAGCAACACACCAAGTGGCGAAAAGCATGACCAATTAATTACTCCATGCATCTAGCAGCGTACCAGGTGGCGAAATGTTTAACTTACTTACAAATGGGTTTTAAGGAACTCGAAGGTTCATTGCCGCCCTCACATAAGCCCGCCATCGGTCCCTATCCTGTGCAAGATTAATCCACTCTCTATCATCATATTCCACCTTTCTCAAATCCATTTTAATATTATCCTCCCATCTACGTCTCGGCCTCCTCAAAGGTCTATTTCCCTCCGGTCTCCCAACTAACACTCTATACTGTTTTCGCTGTAAGAAATATCATAATGTAAACACAAGCACGTTGCTGTCATACCGTGATTGGCTGCCAGTCGAAATACTCACACGACGGAGGAAAATATAGTTCTGTATTTGGAAACCATAACCTTGTATTATTTTAAAATAAAAAATTGAATTCTAGTTGTTAAATACGATGAAACATATAATTTCACTTATATGTAAAACGCTATGTAAAAGAAAAGCTACTTTTATATTCTGTTATTTTCTATGAACGCGGATGAATACCAACAGTAATACCGAGGTAGTCTGTTCTTGTAATAAGCTGGCGTCACTTGAGCTCATAGTTGTTCACGTAAGCACGTGATACTGTAGTATGGCTTCTGAATCCTGAAAGGAATAACTTCTTTGTCCGGCAGCGATTTACCTTACACGTAAGTTTAAAATGACTTAATTACAGTAATTATAAAGTAAAAGTTTCCTAAGCAAAGTAATGCATAGTAGTGAGGTTAGGTCTACTTGACGAGTAACAGAAAATGTTTAACATGAAACAGAATGTACAGGAGCGGGCGGGAGAATCTATGGCGACAAGATGCGGCCAGTTGAAGCCTCACTTCAGTCATGTGCTATTGTTTACATTAGGATTTTTCTTACAGCGAAAAGATTATATATGCATTTCTGGATTCTCTCATACGTGCTACATGCCCTGCCCATCTCAAACATCTGGATTTAATGTTCCTAATTATGTCAGGTGAAGAATACAATGCGTGCAGTTCTGTGTTGTGTAACTTTCTCCATTCTCCTGTAACTTCATCCCTCTGAGCCCCAAATATTTTCCTAAGAACCTTTTTCTCAAACATCCTTAATCTCTGTTCCTCTCTCAAAGTGAGAGTCCAAGTTTCACAACCATACAGAACAACCGGTAATATATACATTTTAACTTTCAGATTTTTTGACAGCAGACTAAAAGACAAAAGCTTCTCAACCGAATAATAACAGGCATTTCCCATATTTATTCTACGTTTAATTTCCTCACGAGTGTCATTTATATTTGTTACTGTTGCTCAAAGATATTTGAACTTTTTCACCTCTTCGAAGGATAAATCTCCAATTTTTATATTTCCATTTCGTACAATATTCTGGTCACGAGACATAGTCATATACTTTGTCTTTTCGGGATTTACTTCCAAACCTATCGCTTTACTTGCTTCAAGTAATGTTTAACTATGTGCATACAATACCCAAAGAGTCATAATTAGACTTCGTGGAATTGCCACGAGCATCGCAAGGTTTACTGCGCACGGGATATAGACTGTATGAGAAGGGAGCGTGCAAAGGATGGATTATGCCTCTAATGTAAATACTAAGCATATACTGCGGTTACAATAAAACCTGTATCCTGCATTTAAGAATAATATAATGAATGATCATTGAAGTAGGAAATGTCTAAACATATAAATACACAATTATTTTATAGTGAGATATATTAACTCTTAAAGTATAATATAAGATACTCACATCATCCTTGAATATGTGCATTGTAGTGAACAGTTACGTACATTTTGAGCGACTGCAAAGTAACCTCCTCTGATGGTCACTTAAGCAGTTTTTATTTTGGGAAAATGTACGTTCAACATCACACGATGTAATACGTACATATTTGAAGAACGGAAAGTCACTACGTTTTAGTACACCAACTTCAGATGTCTTGTCGTGATCTGATGGTACATCATTTATAATAAGAAGTTGTGAATAGGCAGAATTTTTAGTAATAACGTTTCTCAACTCACATTTCACTTTTTCTTAAATTAGTGAATTGTTATTTTGGATAACGATTTGTGATACTTTATCCACTATATTAAGGGCTTCTGTGAGTTTTAGTTTAGACGATTCTAACAGGATGATGCCTTTGGGCACGATTTTAAAATTAGAATTAATGAACAAAATATCTTCCAATAGCTGTTCAGAAGGCAATGATTTTGCAGCTGCAACAGCGGAACTGTCTGTGCTATCCAATGCATCAATTACCTCCATTATTTTGCCGTAATGTTCTGAATAATAATTAACAGAATCCAACCACGTTCCCCAACGGGTCAAGACTGGCTGCGTAGGTAAGGGTATTCCAGGGGCAGTTGTTTGGTACAGCAAGACTCATTGTAGTATGTTTGATTGAATTCTTGTCTGCACTGAACAAATGTTAAGCTTTGACTATTCCAACCACAGTAATGTGAAAACAAGTGCTCACATAGGTATAAATTAGCTGTAGCTGCTCTATCTATTTGGACCGGTCACAACTCTTAACATGAACTGCTTATACTACGAGACCGGGCGGTCGCTCACCTCCTCTATACTACCGTACATGGGCAACCTGATTGCATGCTGCGTGTGGCAATTCAACGAAGTCTAGTCATAATAATAGAGAGACTGTATACCTTTGAAAAGCGCTCATTGCGGAGGGCGGTACTTTGGACCGCCATTTTTTGTTTGGTTATAGAGAAGCAGAATGTCCTATGCTTAACACCCTATTAACAGTGTCAAATGAGCAAATGCTGGGTAACTTTCGGTGCTGGACCCCGGACTCATTTCACCGGCATTATCACCATCTCATTCAGACGCTAAATAACCTAGATGTTGATACAGCGTCGTAAAATAACCCAATAAAAAAAACAGTGTCAGTTTGGTGTAAAATAATTTTTTTAATGTTGGAACAATGCCGGATGTGTGTGTTCAGCATATGACTCCACCCCAGAACCAACGAAACAGAAGATATTATGTCTCACTTTAAGTAAGGGGATAAGCTTCGTAAAGCGTAGTCATTTTGGTGCATATTATTTTGTAGGCTTGTACAATGTACGGATGGACATATCAATATATTTAATTACAATGAAATTCTTGATGCGAGTAAATATTTTGAAACCAAATAATCCTTTAACACTACCTTAAACTTCTTATTACAAATTTGAAATTATGTCAAGTGGTAATTTGGTTATAGTTATAATGTTGCTAACGGAAACAACGGGAAACTTTGAGTAATAAGTTGTCCCGTAGTTTTTAATTAATACTTCATTCCATATTCTTGTGTGATATAGTTTCAACAATAGTATTTCACGTTTCTATTAAATTATTATATTATTATTATTATTATTATTATTATTATTATTATTATTATTACTCGTACATATGTATTTGTATTAGTAAAGATTTAGGTCAGTGGAGGAAAAGTCTTAACTTTGCCAGGTAAAATAAATTTTATTATTATTATTATTATTATTATTATTATTATTATTATTATTATTATTATTATTATTATTATTACTCGTACATATGTATTTGTATTAGTAAAGATTTAGGTCAGTGGAGGAAAAAGTCTTAACTTTGCCAGGTAAAATAAATTTTATTATTATTATTATTATTATTATTATTATTATTATTATTATTATTATTATTATTCGTACATATGTATTTGTATTAGTAAAGATTTAGGTCAGTGGAGGAAAAGTCTTAACTTTGCCAGGTAAAATAAATTTTATTATTATTATTATTATTATTATTATTATTATTATTATTATTATTATTATTATTACTCGTACATATGTATTTGTATTAGTAAAGATTTAGGTCAGTGGAGGAAAAAGTCTTAACTTTGCCAGGTAAAATAAATTTTATTATTATTATTATTATTATTATTATTATTATTATTTATTATTATTACTCGTACATATGTATTTGTATTAGTAAAGATTTAGGTCAGTGGAGGAAAAAGTCTTAACTTTGCCAGGTAAAATAAATTTTATTATTATTATTATTATTATTATTATTATTATTCGTACATATGTATTTGTATTAGTAAAGATTTAGGTCAGTGGAGGAAAAGTCTTAACTTTGCCAGGTAAAATAAATTTTATTATTATTATTATTATTATTATTATTATTATTATTATTATTATTATTACTCGTACATATGTATTTGTATTAGTAAAGATTTAGGTCAGTGGAGGAAAAAGTCTTAACTTTGCCAGGTAAAATAAATTTTATTATTATTATTATTATTATTATTATTATTATTATTATTATTATTATTATTATTACTCGTACATATGTATTTGTATTAGTAAAGATTTAGGTCAGTGGAGGAAAAAGTCTTAACTTTGCCAGGTAAAATAAATTTTATTATTATTATTATTATTATTATTATTATTATTATTATTATTATTATTATTATTATTATTATTATTATTATTACTCGTAGATATGTATTTGTATTAGTAAAGATTTAGTTCAGTGGAGGAAAAAGTCTTAACTTTGCCAGGTAAAATAAATTTTATTATTATTATTATTATTATTACTCGTACATATGTATTTGTATTAGTAAAGATTTAGGTCAGTGGAGGAAAAAGTCTTAACTTTGCCAGGTAAAATAAATTTTATTATTATTACTCGTACATATGTATTTGTATTAGTAAAGATTTAGGTCAGTGGAGGAAAAAGTCTTAACTTTGCCAGGTAAAATAAATTTTATTATTATTATTATTATTATTATTATTATTATTATTATTATTATTATGTTTGTCGGATACACTAATATTTAATTTAAACATTTCACTATTGTTTTTGTAAAAAAGTGGTTAAGATTTTAAAATTTCAAAAAATGTCTCATTCCCTTGGATTTAAATTAAAAGTACCGTAAACCGTAATATTCGTTTCTGGATGATTATAGTCGCTGAATACAGGTTGCATTGCCCCAGAGAATTATAAGTAGGGAGCGGATGTTGATGAAAAGTCATGTTCTTATTTTCCACATTAGGACGTAAAGAAAAGTAATTTCTTATACCGCGTTTTGTAAATATTTTGCATTCTTTGACGTTTTTGAACTAATAAGTCATTTTTATTTTTTCCGGTTTTTTGGTCATTTTTAATACCTAAGAACTTTGAGATCATTTGGAATGCGTTTTACTTTCTTCTTTACCGATAGGTCTGTTAAATCATTTTTTAAAGTCCATCCCTCATTTCACTGAAGGCTTCACTTCACGCAACAGAAGTAATATAAAATGCTTGACAGCAGCTTAGTTTAAGTGAGGACTTTGATCGCTACTGTTCTTTTGTCTATACGAGGGTGTCTTTACAATTTATGTTTGGAAGGGGGGAAACTTTCACCATGTCCTGGACAGGACGTTGTGTCCTCAACATGGTTCGGAAGGGATGTCTACTGTAGTGGACAATATTTTTAACATAAATATTGCAAGAATGCACGCTGCGCCCACAATTTGTTTTGTCATTCAGACTCCCTCATCTGGAAGATCTGGTAACAAAAGTGGAGCGCGGAAGGAGGAGACGGAGAACGAAGGCACTGACATGGACCATCCCTGATTGAAACACATTGTAAACCTTCATTAAATATAGTTTTCCCTTAAAAACCGTCATTTCGTTGCATGTTATTTTCCTTTATCTTAGCCAAATTCCAAGGAAGTTTCCTCCTCTCTCCGAGATTTGCAGGGCAGTCATTGAAACAAGGTGACTGATTTTAAGAAGCTGTGGTGCGAGTACGGTGAATAATATTTAAATGTCATTTTCTTTTAATTTCATGTCATTTTTTCATTACTTTAAGGGCATTTTAATGATCATTTTAAGTAGAGTTTATAAGATAAAACGGCGTGGGATATATAATTCGTACGATCAAGAGTTTAGTATTCATTGTATTTATAGGGCCTACTTAAATTTTCTATTTATTAATGTGTCGGGTTCTTTTTGTTAACAAAGGGGAACTCAACACTTACATCACACACAATTAGTCATTATTGCGTCAAATGTAAGAACAGTTTTATGCTCCAAAAGTCTGTCTAATTGCGAGACAGTGTGAGATCAATGTCTGTATTTTGCTTCAAATTATATTAGACTACACAATGTGTCCATCATGCGAAAAGAATTGTAGCAAGCTGTAACTTGTAGCTCCTGTTGTTTCTGATAACAATGTTAACCATGCATGCTAAGAGGTTATTTGTAGTTTTAATAATTGCAGTTTTCTAAAAGTCCCTGTATTATATTCCATTCTGAAGTTATTTTTTTCTAAATAATTATTGAATCTTTTAAAATTTTCGCCACCATCTTTCCCATATTTTACTTCTATTAGTTATAATCTTTTCGCTGTAAGAAAAATCCTAATATAAACAATAGCACGTGACTGAAGTGAGGCTTCATTGGCCGCTGTTTGGCGCCATAGATTCTCAGTACTTGTTCCCGCCTACTGTTGTACATTCTGTTTCATGTTAAACATTTCCCGTTACTCATCAAGTAGACCTAACCTCACTACTATGCATTCATTTGCTTAGGAAACATTTACTTTATAATTACTCTAATTAAAACTCACAAAACTTATTATATACATTTAAGACTATTTGTTTTTCTCCGCTTTTGAGAGGGTTTCTACTCTTATGATTAATAACCACACACACCCAAGATGCAGAAGCCATACTTCAGTACCACGTGGTTACGTGAACAACTAGGAGCTAAAAGTGACGCCAGCGTGTTACAAGAAAAGACTACCTCGGTATTACTGTTTGTATTCATCCGTGTTCATAGTACATAACAAAATATAAAAGTAGCTTTTCTTTTATATATCGTTTTACATATGAGTGAAGTTATATGTTTCATTGTATTTAACAATTATAATTCAATTTTTTTTTCAAATAATACAAATGATATAATTAGTCCCGACGCTGTTATTTCCGGCGTCACTCCGCCCCTTTGCTTACGTCTTAGAAAGTAAAGGCTCTATAAAGTCTACTACTAGTAGTAGGTAGGTAGTATCGTTCGCCATTTTTGTTCTCACATTGCCGAGCTACCATACGAGAAATCTATTTGCCACACCGTTAAACATTATCATGTCGTAGCTCCTATGATAATAAATCAAACGCAATGTAATTCAGCAAATAATATGAGCGACAAATAACGTCTTCGTGTGCTTTCTGCGAACGCCAAAAAAGAGCTAAAATGGCTGGCGATTATATTAAGTATTTATCGAGCCTTAAGAAATGAATCAGCGAATCACAAGACGCACACGTTTAAATGTAGCCGACCTGCAACGCGATTGGCTGCCGGAAATTAGAGCGACGGGACTATAGTTTCCAAATACGGAACTATATTTTCCTGCGTCGTGTGAGTGTTTCGACTGGCAGACAATCACTGGTATGACAGCAACGTGCTTGTGTTTACATTAGGATTTTTCTTACAGCGAAAAGAGTATAGGCTACATACCGTCGCCTCTCTTAAAATCACTTTTCCTTCAAAATGTTACGCCGCATGTTTACTAGTCTGGTACGTTCTCTACTTGCAAACTGTTGCGTACTCAAAAAATGGCGTTAGATAACATATAGGCCCATTAATAATACAGGACGTACCTCAACGCGCTCCTCCTTGAGGTCGACCTTGAGTGCCAGCTGTTCCCGCAGTACCACGTCGGGGTAGTGCGTCTTGTCGAACGTGGCCTCCAGCTGTTCCAGCTGCTCCTCCGTGAAGATAGTCCGGTGCCTCCGCTTCCTTTTGGGGGGTGGCGCCGAGTGGTGGTGGTGATGGTGGAGGCCGTGGTGGTGGTGTCCCGGCGTGTTCGACACCGCCACGCTCATGGAGGCTGCCGCCGCTGCAGCCGCACTAACCGCCGCTGCCGCGTGGCTCATGTAGCCCGCCGCGGGGTAGAAGTTGGGGTACGCCACTGCTGCAACATAACATCGTGGCCTCAGCGCAGACGAAGTCAGCAGCTTTGATGGTACGGATTGAGGGATGAGGTTAGAACAAGCACACTGGAACTTAGGCCCCTGACATGGATAAATATATAATAGGATGAGAAACTGCGTTCAGCACCATCTGGCGGCGGGGGGCTGAAATAAGGTGATCAGCGCCAAACGTCGTAGGTGGTGAACATTAGAACTACGTGTTGGGTACATTTCCCAGAGTTCTCTATTTATCCGTTCGAGATATTGCTCGAGACGAGATGACAGAGAGAAACTTGCTAATAAGTGAACATAAAGTGATACGTGTGTGCATAAGCAGTGTATGTTAAACAATGATGTTTATGGACGTTGTAAAAATAGTGTTGTTGAATGTATTGTAAAGTAATAGTAATATAATAAATTGAACTATCTAAGTAGTTCTTGCAGACTTTTCCACTGCGCTGTACAATAAATAGGCCTACCCAAAGAATACAATCCCAATTATCTAACCTTTTGCTTTATTTTTTGTCTCTGTCTGGTTATATTTTAATCATCTCTTTTATCTTCCTGTTGGCTCCGGTAAGAATTTTCAGTAGAAGATGCTGTGAGGAATAAAAATGTATATGTTGTATTTTAAATTGGGTTAGTTTTGAATATCGATGAGGGTGTGAGGGAATACTTTCTGCACAGTTTAACATTTTCGTCACCAGGTGCGCTGCTAAATGCATGGAGTAATTACTCTTTTCGCCACTTGGTGCGCTGTTAGATGTAATAACGCCCCTCCCCCAACAGGTGGCAGCAAGATCAATTTCTACAACAGCGCCTCTAGTATGTGTTACGGGAAACTCAGTAAGTTTCGCATCCTATTATATATTCATCCATGCACTTGATGTGGGTCTAGCCTACTGCCACAGTATTGTCCGCGAAACTTATCTGGGCAGTTAAAAGAGAGACGCGAGAGGTGTAGAGAGGTCGCTTCTAGCGAAAGCGAGGAAAGAGAAGGGAGGACAGTCTACGAGACGGGTAAAATACATTTGCTTGTTTAGTGTGATCGCAGAATTCGATATACAGTACTTACTATTATTATTTTTATTATTATTATTATGTTATAGGCCTATTTATTAATATTATACTACACTATCTATCAAAAAGTAATTGGGCACTGTTTTTGCCCCTTGGAAACCTCGTGGCACCACCTCTTGTTGTATAACAACAGCCACCCTGTCAGGCATGCTCTCACTAGTTTCTGTAGGATATCCACTGGAATGCGTCGCCATTCCTCTTGCAACATGGCACTCAGTTGTACAATGGAAGTTGGTCCCATGTTTCGGCGGCTACTATGCACTGGTATGCAGACAATAATGTTCACCGGTTGGACTGGCCTGCACAGAGTCCTGATCTCAATCCCATTGAGCACCTTTGGGTCGAATTCGACCGGCGATTGAGGTCTCGGGAGATGCGGCCAACTTCCATTGTCCAACTGAGTGCCATGTTGCAAGAGGAATGGCGACGCATTCCAGTGGATATCCTACACAAACTAGTGGAGAGCATGCCTGACAGGGTGGCTGCTGTTATAGCAACTAGAGGTGGTACCACGAGGTTCTAAAGGACAAAAACAGTGCCCAATTACTTTTTGGTAGATAATGTATTTTCTAATAGAATATATTCATGAATATTCTTATAAAATCTTTGAAACGTATTTTTTCACAGACATCAAATTTTAACAAATTTTAACGTGTGTTTAATTTTGTCTAATAAAAAATGCTTGTGTCATTATTACACTTACACCATAATTATATATATATACATATAGTCAACAGTTAGTTATATATGATAGCTAAGACTTAAGATAACAGAAAAATCCATGGAAACAATGAAATGTAATGAAATATACACAGTTTTTAAATGCCGATTGTTAAGAGAGTAATACATTTTAAACAGCTCCTTTCTGACATCAAGAGCAAGCTGTGAGCATACGTCCTAAAAACAAGAATTTCCACAAATCTGTTCCTGAAACGAAATCTATACTAATAATAAATCTGTAACCGAAATTTTTTGGTAATTTTCGCTTTTCCAAAAATAATTGGTGTTAACATGTATAATTAATCATCCTGAAACCGAAAATCGGTTTTTTGAAACTTTTGTTTGTATGTTTGTCTGTCTGTCTGGATGTTTGTTACCTTTTCACGCGTTAATGGCTGAACGGATTTCGATGAACGTTGGAATATAAATTAAGTTCGTCGTAACTTAGATTTTAGGCTATATGCCATTCAAAATACTTTATTTAAAAGGGGAGTTGTAAGGGAGCCTGAATTAAATAAATCGAAATATCTCTCTTATTACTCATTTTTTTCACAAATGTTATATAACAAAAGTTTCTTTAAAAAACGATTTCCGATAACTTTCATTCTATGCAAAATTTTGTTATGACTGATATTACTAGGGTCAATGATGTGCCGAAGTACATAATATTTCCTTGCAGGAATTCTGCATTATCAAATGGTGAGGGACATTTGTTTTAAAATAACAATGCTTTTTATATCCTGGCCACGTGAGATTAATATACGATGTTAGCCACGAATATACGAGTAATAAAGATAAAACATAAAACAAATGACTGCATTTATTTAAAGCGGCTTGGAATCCTTGGACAACAGTCGGATTAATATACGGGTGATGTGATATGTGATCTATACTAATAATAAATCTGTAGCCAAAATTTTTCTGGTAATTTTCGATTTTCTAAAAATAATTGGTGTTAACATGTATAATTAACCATCCTGAAACCGAAAATCGCTTTTTTTTTTAATTTTTGTTTGTCTGTCTGTCTGTCTGTCTATCTGTCTGTCTGTATGTTTGTTACCTTTTCACGCGATAATGGCTAAACGGATTTCGATGAAAATTGGAATATAAATTAAGTTCGTTATAACTTAGATTTTAGGCTATATGGCATTCAAAATACGTTATTTAAAAGGAGGGTTATAAGGGGGCCTGAATTAAATAAATCGAAATATCTCGCTTATTATTGATTTTTGTGAAAAATGTTACATAACAAAGGTTTCTTTAAAAATGATTTCTGATAAGTTTTATTCTTTCAAAAATTTTTATAGGACTGATATTTAATGAGATAAATGAGTTTTAAAATTAAAATAACTGCCATCTAAGGCGGTGTATTGAAATAAAAAACAAATGACTTCGTCTATAAGGGGCCTTGGACACAACCACAGTATAAAGAACATACAATAGAGACAACTCCTGTCGGCACCTTTGATGTTGTTGGTACTAAAATTAAGCTCAGGGAGGTCTAGTTCTCAATGAATCCAACCATGTCGCTAGTATCGGCAGAGCTAACAGCTGATTTTAGCGATCAGCTGTTCAGACATGCTAAACTTTCAGATGAAAATTTGTATTAACTGCTGTAATTATTCCTTTGTTCTGTAGTGATATTTGTGTCTTATTATGTAGGTATAATGAAAATTCAATTTTTCTTTTCAAAATACATATAAAATTGCACTGTTGAATATAACTGAAGTAAAACAAACTATTAGCGAAGTGTTTACCGTTTTATTCTGTTTCTTCATATCCATTGCATTTCATCTTGGTTCACAATATGTTGTAAAATACATACATCAGGGAAACATTTAATAAATAAACAAGAATTCGAGGTAACCTGTTATAATTAAAAATGTGTGTTCACTATATATCCGATGTAGGCTACTAATTGTAGGCCTAACTACCTAAGTGTACAAAAAAGGGCCTAATAATTATCTACTGCAACTTTTATCATATAACTAGCCTACGTACGTAATCCTTAAATCATTATGGGTTGCTCCACTTGGTGGACAATGCTTAACTGGCAACAGTTAAATCCCGGTAACTTCTTTCACTTTTCCTTTACTGTATTAGGCTACTTTTGAATTACAATATTCTTACCTTCTTCCATTTTCGTAAAAGATATATTGCAGTAACAACACATTTGAGTTAACAAATTCTTACCTTCTTCCATTCTCGTAAAGGATTTTTTGTAGTTAGTAATACAAATTTTTAGCTCCATTGCTAGACACAAGAGCCTACACCAAACCCTAATTACGTCTTATAATTTTGTAATAGTCGAACACAGAAAATAATTCCCTTGCAAAGTTGGCTTATTACTATGGGCAAAAATCATTATGTATGTAAATTTTGACATTTTTTAACTCCTTCATACGTATACTAATTACTTATCTCTATACAAGCCTCGACTAAGGAAATAATGCATTCACGGAGTCCAAACTACGGCATGTTACTACACGGGCAAGGGTCATTGCTCATATGAATTTTTATACCTTTTCAATCGCTCTTTCATAGCTATATCCAAGAGCTAGCTGTACACCAATGTAATCGGGTAATTATTATGTAGCCAAGGTTAAGTTTTCTTTCACTTACACTATTTAGAGACATTCTATTCAACCGATACAGTTAGAAATTTTAATTTGTATGTTAATTCCAATTTGGAAACCAAAATCAATATCAATCTACAAGATATTACTGTCAATAATAGGAATAATCATGTAGGCCTAAGTATACCGTTACTGGTATGAAATAATATCCATCACTAATATACAGTAATGTTATTATCTAGTCAACAAAATTTTATTATATCCATTGTTGACATAACTTCATCGAAACGAATGTCATGATCTATTTAGCTAATGATTCAATATTACGTTACCAACATAAGCATCTACCAGTGACTTTAAAATTAGCGTCAATTAGTGAATTTTTCATGATGTTTACATACGGAAGTAATTATTATTATGATTATGTTGCCATTCCTTTCCTTCATGTCTTTCAAATTGTTAAAAGATGAGTAATAAATCTTTTCAGTTAATATTAAATTATGCCAGCCTGTCGTAGATGGAGATCCATCTGGTGGAGGTTCCAGATAATACACCCGGTTTCATGACATGCGCACTCAGAATTTGTTCCCACGAAATGGGCTAGTTGACCTTACTGTATCTTCTTTATACTGTGACACAACAATCGAAAGCTATGAAACATAGCCTACAGACAATGTTTCTGTGTTTGTATGAAGCTAAATTAACCGATTTGTATAAATAATTATTATTTCATCATTGGAAAGTGTAGTTTCTCTGGATGGACATAATGCTATAATGTTATTACAGTAACTTGTGAGTGAATCGAGGACAGGTACGATTAAAATAGCTTCTTATGCACAGAAAACTTGATAGGTTATTCTGTATATTCATTTCCTGTATTTCTTATAATAATGTTTATGAACATATTCATTTTTATCTCAGAGAATTAACGAACAACGAGAGTGTATTGATTTAGTATGCAGTAACAGTACGTTAGCTTAGCAATGCATTATTTTATAATTCAAATTTTAACTATGCTCAATTGAATCGTGTTGAAATACATAAAATATATATGCAATAAATGCAATGCAAAAAAATTGGGTAATGAGCCAAGCAGATTATGTTGCGCTGTTGTAAAAGCTGTTCCTCCTGAGATTCAAGAGCTCCCACAACAAATTAAAAACTTTCTAATTTGAGTACATCCGTTATCAACACACTTTTTACATAATATAATATAATATAATATAATATAATATAATATAAACATAATAATAAATCTGTAGCCAAAATTTTTCTGTTAATTTTCGCTTTTCCAAAAATAATTGGTAATAACAATTAATAACATGTTAAAGGAATTGTCATTGCACCAAATGAGTGGTCTCTGGATCAAAATGATCGCATTTTAATATTGTAAATACAATTTAAATTAAGTAACATATTAAACGATTTATCCTTCTATCAAACACGAATGTTCCCTGGATCAAACGTCCTATTTTAATTATGTAATTACTTTATATTTATTTCTAACGGGTGCAGCGGAGCGCACGGGTACGGCTAGTACTAAATATTATTATATTATAAAGAGATAGTGTTTGTGTGTTTGTATGAGGCAATCTCAAGAAATTTTCATATATTTAAATAATTCTTTCATCATTGGAAAGTGTAGTTCCTTTATATGGACATAGGCTTTATGTCATTACAGAAGCTATGAGTGAATCGAGACTGGGCACAAATGCATTTAAGGTAGGACTAAACAGAACCTTACCCACAGAAAACTTTATATAATGTCGAAACTAATAATTAACTATATGTACTGCAGTTAAATTTAATGCTATTTGGAGGTACCGTACTGAAATTTGATGTCTGATTTGCGTTGCGTCTTTTATGAAAGAATGAAAGCCATAGATGGAATAATTTTACAAATATACACGCGGCACATATTAAGTATTAACCCATTTTAACCTAGCGTTACCATAATATGGTAACGCAGTGCAGAAAGGAATATAACTTGCTTCATACACATCCTTAATTAATAAAACTGGAATTTTTCTTTGTGAATCCAAGCTGCATGATTGGTTCTTTCTTATTACATTATGAAATTACAAATTTATTATACCAGTTGGGCAAGAGCAGCTGCGCGATTTAGATGTTGCTTTCTCAGCAGCAATTTTGAAGAGCAACAAGAAGTAAGATAATTTATTTGTACTTTGATTAATTTGATTGTAATGTTTGTTGTGATATTTTACTTATTGTTGATTGAGTATTCATGTGCATCAAGCACAAGTTTACAATCCGTACCATTGTTGTGGATATAATACATCGTTTCTTACGTTACCATATGGTAACGCTAGGCTAATATGTTGTCACTCATTCTTTGTGCTCTCTTGCTACTAACAGTAAGATGGAGGAGTTACAGGAAAGTACAAGTAACAGAATGTTATGTTGCAAACAGTGCGTGAAAGTGCATGAGATGCTTTTGGAATTAGAAAACGAAACATTAGAGCATTCTACATACAGCCACCAAAGCCCAACTTTGTATCTGACGAGAACTCTGCAGATGTAGAGGGTGGCATGTTCGACAACCTAAGTGGAAGGAAACGGAGTACTGAAGCCGGGGTTAATTTTGTTAATAGCGACAGAATAGGTGCACCAGATGTTATTCCTTTTATAGAAGAAGAGGAAGTTGAAGAATCATCTGTGGTAGAAAGAGAATGATACCTTCAACTTTATAATGTGTGGAAATGGTGCCATCAGGGAAACGTAAGTGGATAAAACAGTGTGTTATAACCAAAGCTCGGAACTTGGGAACTTGTGTCTTTGCACATGGCTAAGCGACCGGACTTCAATGTCAACAAACTCCCGCTTCCAGCACGGCGGTACTGCCAGATCTGCTAGAAAAGTGGTTCTGCTCTGTACATTTTCATTGCAGTGTATGACTACTTACATTCGAAGATTTTCAAGCTCATAACTTCTTCGCCTGTTAGTTAAACGTGATTTGAAACGAAAAAAAAAAAACTTATTTCCGCGGCACATGAAGTGACGAGAACAAACTTAAAATGCTGAATGTTTTCACTGTTACTATTTTCTGTTAGATTTTCAGCAGTTGCTAGCTGATCTCGTATCTGAGAAAAGTAGCTAAGTATATCTAATTTTTTTTTCTAGAAAATAGTTTTCAATTTGTGTGTCACTACCAAACCAGGCCCTCTATGACTTGATCCATGACTAAGGACAAATCTTCCACCAATTTAAGTTACTGCTATGTCTTTCAATAAATGCCCGTTTCCAGCCTCTAGTTTGTGTGTGGCACAACTTACAAAATATTATTTCTCCATTCGAAGAAGAAAATGTATCTCCTTCGAATTTCTCCACGAAATTCTGTATCTAAAATTTAAGAAATATATTTTTTAACTTATAGCCTATAATACTCATTTGAATAACACGTATTTCCTAATTTCTCAAACAGACCGTTTACCTGTAATTCTCTGAATGTCATTGGCTTCGACATGACACAGTTTCGTCATCCGTCTTGTCGTTCGATGTGACCACGTTCTTCGTACATACGACTGTCCCTGAGCACTTGCAGCGTGAGCTTTGTGTACGTTGTACCTGTAACTTAGGCCTACCCGTGCGCACGATACACAAGTCCCCAAGTTCCGAGCTTTGGTTATAACAGTTCAATCGATTTCTCCAGAGAGTGACTTTTAAAGACAGAGATGTGACAAATTTTGTTTTCATTGTAAAAACTGTTTTAGCCCATGTTCACGTGGTTGTTAGATGTAGCTATACAAAATGCTTGGCAGCCAAGTAGAAGATCTGGCTCACCATTGAATGAATTAGAATTCAAATGTGAGATTTGAAGAAGTCGGGGAGCATCCCAAAAGGCAAGGGGTGACCGTCTACTTCCAAATACAGCGATATTGGAGCTACGAGACATGTCCAAAAAGTAAGTTTCCCTGGGGCCGTTTGCAGAAATAAAATATAATTTTATGGAAAGATTTATTCGAACAGATACAGGAATTGTTGGGCTATTTTTTCAACATATTTCCACCTGAATTGAGAGTTTTTGTTTCTGTGGTATCAACAGAGAGGTGCAAACGGCTGTCACACACTGGTTCCGATTCCAGACGGAAGACTTCTACGTGGGACAAAAGTTGTTCCCACGGTGTGACAAATCTCTCAGTTCCAGTGGGAAATATGTTGAAAAATAGTTCAACAATTGCTGTATCTGTTCCAATAAACCTTTTCATGAAATTGTGTTTTCTTTCTGTAAACGGCTCCGGGTAAACTTACTTTCTGGACGTCACTCGCAGAACATCTGATTATATAAGATACGATGGAATGGAACATAAGTGATTTCGATACCCGGAAACAAAAGACAGCGATGTGCTAGTGAGAATGCTCTTCAAACATACAACTTTCTTAAAAATGTGATGTAGCTCACGTTTTTTGTCATATCATAAGAAATGTTTTACCTTACTACCGAAATATGTGAAAATCACACAAAAAATTTATGTAAAACGTTATGTTACGAAAATGTGTTTTGTTCATACGAGTATTTTGTGACAATAATTCTATTAATTCAAAAATTAATTAAGAATTGCTTTAAACAAATTGTTCTTTGCGTTTACATTGTTGTGAAGGTTCAAATGAAGGTATACATCTGTTTTGTGCATATAATTTTTTATGTTTCCAATTCCCCCAACATAATATAATAATTTCTGAATTCCCATAACAATTGTAAAATAAGAAAAATATCAATGTACAACAATGCTTTCCGGCATTGTTAGTAGTAAATATATCCTACATCAGTATAGTAATATATACCAATATTCACCAATTCAATTAATATCTGTGAAGGAACTATTAAAAAACCTTTAAAATTAAGATTATTCTAATAATTTTCACACCTCTGTAGATGAAATTGTACATAGGCTACATAACCAATTGACCCAGCCATCTATCCATCTTTCTGTCCTCCCGTCTGCGCTCCAAGCTGGAAGGTGTAGCCTACTCTAGTGCGCTCTGTGCAGCCAGCAACTGACTGTACCTATTCCTCTTGCACACATGCAAATCCGTCTGCATTATGTGGCGGGTGGTCGGGATGCCTCCGAAGGAAGGAAATAATGTTAGAGGCCCGAGTTCTGCTTTGCCGTAAGAGCATTAAGTTCAGCCTCTTTCATTCGGGTGCAAATGTCAGGCCGGCAACATTTCTTGCTTTGTGTTTGTAGACGATATCGGTCGCGACGCTGTTAGAAGGGGTGCCCACCTCAAAGCATTCATTTTTGTCCATCCCCTGGGTCTGCGTCGCGCATTATAAATTTACTTAGCCTACACGTTTCATGCTGCTTTTCTTCTCAAGCAACACTAAGCAGGCTTAAGTGATTATCTTTCAAATAGGGGCATCGCCCTCGTGCAAATGCCCGAACTGAAATTTAACCGTACAGAAATCAAATTGCTTCCAAATAATAAAAAAAAAACGCTTGCGTAAGTCGCAGTATCCGCTTCGCAAAAGATTAGCGTTGAGAATTAGAAATTTTGTCTCGAACATGGACCATTGTCCTGGCTCTGATGAGGGCTCCAGGAAAAGTTTGAAGTCCATTCCTCGCTCGTTGGATTTCGACGCTCAATATCATATACGGTTGAAAGCGTCCGGAAATGTATTAGGCCTGTTATTATTATTATTATTATTATTATTATTATTATTATTATTATTATTATTATTATTATTATTATCTTTTATCATTGTTTTATTCTTTCAAATCAAGAGCAGTTTTATTTCATTGAACCAAAAACATACCTAGGCATACAGCTCTATTTGAAACTAATTTTCCTACTATAAAGACATATGTTTACAGACAATCTTATTTTAATCAAACGTAAACTTGACGAGTCCACTATACATGTTCGTAGTTTGTACGCAGTTCCCAATAGAACCGGCCTTCGGAATTCTATGGTGTTTTGTTTTCCAGGCACAATTTTCAGTTAATTTTTTAAGGATATGAAATAATGTCACTCTAACCAATACAGTGATAGGATCAGTAACCTTTTTCCTTATGGGTCATAACTTCTGGGGTGCTATTCACAGACATTTCGCTAGCCCGCGCTACGAGCGTGCTAAACTAGCCCCGGCTATCGACTGATTACTTGTACAGGATTCATAGCATATCGTGTCGCTAACTCTGGTTTATGAATACGAAACACGTTAGTTCGCTGATCATCCACGGGAAGCCCGCTCTAAGAATGTCTATGAATACGGTCCCTGATCTTTATTTCTGAATGATAGAATTTGCACACCTTTAAGTAAACTCCACTCCAGATTATTATTATTATTTATTATTATTATTATTATTATTATTATTATTATTATTATTATTATTAACTATTACAATTATCCAACTCCAAAATATCCAAACTTCAAATATCCGGATCACGTTTCAGAATAGTTTGAAATTGTTTATTCAGAGAAAGTTGCATATGCTTAAATTCTTTAATTTCGTGTAAGCTTACTATACTACTATACATAGACCTAAGTAAAGTTCTGTTCTATATGGTGTATGAAGAGATTTTATAATTTTAATCCATTTAAAATTCTGTTTTGTTTGAATATGTGTAACTTTGTTCATTATAAACTGTAGGCCTATAGTCATTTTGCACTTTTAATACATGCAGTAGGTTATTACTGTTGTTTCTAGACTCTTCATTTCCTACCTAGTTATCCGGATTCCTGCATATCCGGGTCATACTACACTTTATTTGTTCCTATAATTGGAGTTTTACTGTATTATTATTATTATTATTATTATTATTATTATTATTATTATTATTATTATTATTATTATTATTATTATTATTATTCTGAAAGTTAGAATTTATAAAACAGTTATATTTCCTGTTCTTCTTTATGGTTGTGAAACTTGGACTCTCACTTTGAGAGAGGAACATAGGTTAAGGGAGTTTGAGAATAAGGTGCATAGGAAAATATTTAGGGCTAAGAGGGATGAAGTTACAGGAGAATGGAGAAAGTTACACAACACAGAACTGCACGCTTTGTATTCTTCACCTGACATAATTAGGAACATTAAATACAGACGTTTGAGATGGGCAGGGCACGTAGCACATATGGGCGAATCCAGAAATGCATATAGAGTGTTAGTTGGGAGGCCGGAGGGAAAAAGACCTTCAGGGAGGCCGAAACGTAGATGGGACGATAATATTAAAACGGATTTGATGGAGGTGGGATATGATGATAGAGAATGTATTAATCTTGCTCAGGATAGGGACCAATGGCGGACTTATGTGAGGGCGGCAATGAACCTCCGGGTTCCTTAAAAGCCAGTAAGTAAGTAAGTTATTATTATTATTATTGTTATAATAAAATAATTAATAATAATAATAATAATTATTATTATTATTATTATTATTATTATTATTATTATTATTATTATTATTATTAAAGTCTGTGTGATGTATCTTGTCTCACTGTGAAAAGAGAGAGAAAGGAGATATGTCTTACTTCGTCTGTATTGTTATGGCAATGGGGGAGTGAAGCGATGGTCTATCCATCCAGTGGCGGAAGGGTCATTGATACATTCTGTAGCTCAAAATAAATTACAGAATATCTCTCATCGTACTGTGTAGCTTCGTCACTGAGCTTGTCTTTCAAGAAATTGAGTTCAGCCTGTACAATAACAAGGTTTTGAAACGAATTTGAAAATTTAAACCCTCCTATAATCTCCACCCTCATTTGAAGGGACTTGGTTTTATTGCTACTGAGACAAGATAAGCCTTACCAGGTATATTATTATTATTATTATTATTATTATTATTATTATTATTATTATTATTATTATTATTATTCGTGATGGTGGTGGTAGTAATATCATGTATGTATGTATGTATGTATGTATGTATGTATGTATGTATGTATGCATGCATGTATGTATGTATTTATTAACACTACAATTGGGTATACACCCGGTGGCAGTGATATATAATATACAATAATTACAATTACATAGTAACAATAACTGTAATTTAAGAACATTTGAAGCAATCTGCATTTAAAATCCCATGTTTTGAAAAAGTATGTCCTTATAGTTGCCACTCAAATACTTCATGTTAATGATTGTTTTTTTAGGTGAATAGTTATTTGTCAAACGGGATTTTTACCTACCAATACCACGACAATGCTCTGCATTGAACGCAGAGATATCAGTTTGTGTTTCCTCTTTCTCGTCCCTTTCTGAAAAAGGGATTAGAGGACTTACCTGGAGCTTGCTGTGCTTTGTCAAAACACTCTGTTCCCAACGTAATTACTTGAGCGTGCGTGGTTCACATTCTTTTACAAGATTAGAGACGAACTAGCACTTGTGAATTTTCTACCACAACAGTCGCTCTCGATGTGGGCAGAAAAATTTTGTCGTCAAGGACATAAACATTTTCGTGAATGGTAACAATGTAAACAAATGTGCATATAACGTGTCAGAAAGTCATGCAGGAGATGGAGAGGTTAGCTCTACACGTTCTGGACCTTGGCCCTCAGTAGTGTCCAAAACATGGACTGTGGTCTTTGGATGAATATATAATAGGATGCAAAACTTACTGAGTTTCCCGTAACACATACTAGAGGCGCTGTTGTAGAAATTGATCTTGCTGCCACCTGTTGGGAGGAGGGGCGTTATTACATCTAGCAGCGCACCAAGTAGCAAAAAGAGTAACTAATTACTCCATGCATTTAGCAGCGCACCTAGTGACGAAAATGTTAAACTGTGCAGAAAGTATTCCCTCCCACCCTCATCGATATTCAAAACTAACCCAATTTAAAATACAACATTTACATTTTTATTCTTCACAGCATCTTCTACTGAAAATTCTTACCGGAGCCAACAGGAAGATAAAAGAGACGATCTATTTTACACTACCCGATTAAAATATAACCAGACAGATACAAAAAATAAAGCAAAAGGTTAGATAATTGGGATTGTATTCTTTGGGTAGGCCTATTTATTGTACAGCGCAATGGAAAATTCTACAAGAACTACTTAGATAGTTCAATTTATTATATTACTATTACTTTACAATACATTCAACAACACTATTTTTACAACGTCCATAAACATCACTGTTTATACACACACGTAGTATCACTTTATGTTCACTTATTAACAAGTTTTTGTCTGCCATCTTGGCTCTTCGAGCAATATCTCGAACGGATAAATAGAGAACTCTGGGTAATGTACCCAACAAGTAGTTCTAATGTTCACCACCTACGACGTTGGGCGCTGATCATCTTATTTCAGCCCCTTGCCATCAGATGGTGCTGACTGCAGTTTCGCATCCTATTATATATTTATCCATGGCCAAGCTATGAATATTATCCCGTGGTAGACCTCAGACCCAAAAATTTTTGCCATCGCTGCTCCTACAAGTATCTGATGTGTTTATCCCAGTATAGTCCAGGTATTCTTACTTTATACCCCTCTTTTTTGTCTTGGACGGAGGAGGGACCCGAAGGCTTACACTGCATCCTGAGGCTTATTGTGCTTACCACTCCTATTCTGTGAATGATTGGTTAGCCGAACGGCACAAGTACAGCACGCTGCACCGTGAACTTAACCTGAACTGTTGTATGGATGATAATATGTGAATTAATGATGGCGAAATGAGTCATAAGCCCAACGTCGGAAGTTATCCAGCAATTCTGCTTCAATTGTTGAATAACTTGTCCCAACCAGGATTTGAACCTGGGCCCGCTCGTTTCATGGCCAGACGTGCTAACCATTACTCCACAGCGGTGGGCTTACTTTATACCTCTAGTGTGAAACCTAACCTTTTTTTCTCCTCTTACTACATATGTTAGTGGACTAGTGACTTTCTAGTTGTTAGGTTGAAATTTCTTCTGCTAACTCTGTTTCAAAATTCGGTATTGACGAATATTACAATTGGCAGTTACTTTCTAACTATTCTGTTGGCAGCATTGTTTGTCTTTGAAGAAGCTACCAACTTTCTTGAAACGAAAGTTATAGCATGTTTTATTTCAACGTAACTAAATTAATAATGCTAATATTGATAAATATTACAATTCATTCCATTCATTCATTCCTGGTGTTCTTGCAAACCCAGCATTCTCCAGTCTTTTCTGTTTTCTGTCTTCCTCTTTATCCCCGCATTTGACCCATATTAATATGAGCCGTTCAGGGCAAAAGTGGTGTAAGTCAAAATTGGATACTGAGGTTTAAAGTAAAATTGTGTAAAATACAGCGCAAAGTAGCAATTAATATATCGTTCTTGCTATCCACTGACTATTAATAGTTTAAATAAAGTGAATATTAATTGCTACTTTGCACTGTATTTTACAGAATGTTTACTTCAACCCTCATTACCCATTCTTGACTTACACCACTTCTGCTCTGAACGGTTCATATCATAATGTCGTCTATCATCAGATATCTTCTTCTACCCCGAGCTCTTCTCCCGTTCACCATTCCTTCAGAAGGCAGTTTCTTCTCAACCAGTACCCAGCCAATTCATTTATCTCTTTCTGATCAGTTTCAACATCATTCTTTCTTCATCAACTCTTTCAAACAGAGCTTCGTTTCTTATTCTGTCTGTCCACTTCACATGCTCCATTCTTCCATATCCACATTTCAAATGTTTGTAGTCACTTCATTTCGTCATAATGTCCATGTTTCTGCCCCATACAATGCTACACTCCACACAAAGCACTTCACGTTTCTCCCTTAGTTCTTTCTCAGAGGTCCCCAGAAGATGCTTCTTTTTCTATTAAAAGCTTCCTTTTCCATTGCTATTCTCCTTTTGACCTCCTGGCAGCAGCTCATGTTACTTGCTTATAGTACACCCCAAGTATTTGAAGCTGTCCACTTGCGCTACTACCTCATTTAGAATTCGCAAGTTCATCTTCTTTAATAATACAATAATAATTAATAAATAATATTATCCATTTTAAAGTGATTATTGATTTTCGGAGTTCGTACTGATTATTAAAGGCTGTGTGATGTATTTTGTCTCACTGTGAAAAAGGAGAGAAAGGAGATATGTCTTACTTCGTCTATGTTGTTATGGCGATGGGGGAGTGGAGCGATGCCATCCATCCATCCAGTGGCGGAAGGAACTAGTTGATACATTCTGTAGCGCAAAATAAAATAACAAAATATCTCTCTTTGTACTTTGCAGTTCCGTCACTGAGCTTGTCTTTCAAGAAACTGAGTTCCGGCAGCCTGTACAAAACAAGATTTTGAAAGGAATCCTGAAAATTTACAACCCTCCTATAATCTCAACCCTCATTTGAAGGGACTTGGTTTTATTACTACTGAGACAAGATAAACCTTACCAGGTATACCAATGAATTTCAGGTTGCTACACAAAATACATTTTAATATTAGATAAATTAATCATAAGTGAATAAATACGTAGGCTAATAATTGGTAGTGATGGAATTATTCGAAAAAAAAAAACGAATTATTCGATTCTTGTAAGTTCTCGAGAAATATCTCGAATCCTGAACAAGTATTCGAATACTTTGCTCTGATGGTAGATGCTGCAACAAGTGAAGAATGAGAACACCGATTGCTCATCAGTCGTGTACATTCGGTTATTCGCGGTAGTTGCGTGCAATAAAGACTTGCTTCAGATTTTCTCTCTGTCTCTCGCCTCTCTTCTCTTTGTTTCTCTCACAATCAGTTTATTGTCAAGTTATAAGACAAGAATTAATAGACAAGCTTTACATTAGAGAGTAGTGCGGAACTTGTCGAAAATAATAAAATTTAGAAGTTCAATAATTCTTACAGCCAGTGCAGTAATTGATATTAGAATATTTTCTTTACAAGTGTCAGAATGTAGCAGCAGATGCATAGTGTCAAAGTCCCAAATTACTTTGACTGCCACAAATACCAGTTAGCCTACACACAATACGGAGATTCAACGAACATTCGCAGCGCTTCTAAACAAATCCAGCTGATCGAATATAAATGGTCTCTCTCTTGTTGACTCAGAACCCCAGAGCGTAATAGGCCTACATACGACGCAATTACGTTTCACAGCACATTGATGCTTCCACAATTATGAGGGAGGATTATATTATGCGATCTTCGTAACAAACTTCCACCATACATATTAATGAATTTTTATCAATACAAAATTATAGCTAGGGCCTGTGTTTTGATGAAAAGTCGTATTTTTTCTGAGTAGTCGTGAGATAAGCACATTCTTCAAGAAATATATTAGATATATGGGGTTTTTATAGGTCATAAAAATGCATTTTTGCCATGTTTTCGAGAGTGAAACTATTTTTAACATACAGATCTATTTTTAGGTTATTTTCTTCACTTCACAGATTTTTATTTCTCATTTTTACGATGTATGTATGTATGTCTGTGTGTATGTATGTATTTATGTATGAATTGCATTTTATATATTCCAATGTATGTATGTATGTATATTCTATATAATTTGAACTGGTAATGGAAATTACCGCCATTAAGTATTACGGGAAAACGGCTGAATGGATTTTAACGAATGACCCGTTATTTTGAAGCTTGGCATCCAAGGATTTTCAGAAAAATAGTAACTTTCAGTGAAGCGTTAGTTTTTCTACATAATTTTCCTATTTTGCAAAATCCATCTTTCGTCAGTTTTGAGAATTAATTGCATTTCAGCACGGCCGTTATTTCAGAATAAAATAAAACACATACTGCAATAAACAATAGGCTATTACACGAAGGCCATGACCTGCAGAATTGCTGACATATTTAAAGTTCAAATTCAGTTGGTTATTAAAAACTTCAAGACCTACTAAAAATAATTTACAGGTCTGATTCTGCGGTGTGTAATTTTCTGAGTACAGCTGTGAATTGGATATTAAAATCTACAAAACTTGTAGTGGTTTGATGACATTATTAACATTAGAAATGAAATATTATTATAGTTAATGCCATGGTATGACTATTTTTCATTAATTATACATATTAATGCTATATTGATGATATGAAAGTGAAACGTTTTGAGGTTATAGGCCTAAGTAGATGTAGAGAATATCTTAAATTAGATCTTCATTTCTATAATTTAGGCCTACTGATTGGTGGCTATTATATATAACTACAAAACGTACGTAAGATAATAATATTGTTATTAAAAATCAAATATTTTTATAGTTATTAATCAAGTGGGGTTGGGTGTTTTTCATATAGGCTACTTAATGGTGGTGTGGTGTAGATATTTATATGCGTCATTCTCTTCAGTATTGGCTCGAGAGAGCGCAAAAATTACAGTTCCTAAGGAAAGGTATTACTTACTGATAAAATAAGAGGCCTACAAAATGTTGTAGTCTCCCGATCATTTCAGCAAGATCTCTTAACTGGATAAAATGATTTTTGCCCTCAACATTTCAAGCTCTACATGCAGCAGCTATACCAAGATGCTATGTCTATTGTTCGGAAGCATAGCAAACCTGACTTTTTTTTAACTTTCGCCTACAATTCACAATGACCTGAAATAGCTATTGCTTTACTCCACATGAAAAACGCACTAATCGTCCTGGCATTGTTACTTGCGTGTTCGCGTTGAAACTCAAAAACTGAAGGTGGATAAGTTCAACAAAAAGTATTTGGCTTAAAAAAACATTCAGAGGGAGTATGTTTCATTATTATGGAAGCAAATAACTTTCAAAATGTTGGTATTCTTCATTGAAAATAAATTTGAAAAATTTTTATTTGAACGTCTAATGAACTTAGTTTGCACTATTTGCTGCACAAGCCACTAGTATGCTTTAAATTGAATAGTAATCTGTATGGCTCATTTGATGAATTGTTTATACTTTTAAATTCAAGTAGGCTAATTTGCATGAAATGTAGTATCAATTATGTTATATCTCAAGTGATTGAATTATTTATGCTTTTAAATTGAATTAACTTACTTGATATGTATTATATTTCATAGCTCAACTGATGAAAAATTGTTTATGTTTGTAAGTTTAAAATCTGATTGGCTATGTACTGTTTATTTTTAGTAGAGCCATCGATGTAGCTCAGTCGGCAGACTCGCTGGCCTTCTGATCTGGAGCTGCGCTCGGGCTTGGGTTAGATCCCCGTTTGGTCTGATTACCTGGTTGGTTTTTCCGAGGTTTTTCCAAACCATAAGGCAAATGTCAGGTAATCTATAGCGAATCCTTGGCCTCACCTTACTTCATCTCGTCAAAAAATTGTAATCTTGTAAACTTTTTGGTTTGTTCCACATCTTAAAACTTCAATAGGCTACTAATGTTCATATTATGTGCGTCCATTTCGTCTGCAATATTCGCGGGCTGATCACGTAACACCATCCCTCGAAATGTTGTCCTGGCTCCGTCTAGAAGATCGTAGGAAAATCCACTGTCTTTCCCTTCTCTTTCACATATTGCATTTCTCCACTCCTGTCTATCTTGCGTCTCGTTTTCAAAATTTATCCCCCATCATAACCTAGACACACGATCACAACACTCCTCAATATTATCCATTCCTCCCACCGAACATCCTCATATTCATCTTCTTTCACTGTGGCTGTTCCTCGACTTTGGAATTCCCTACCGAGTAATGTCAGGGACTGTCAGACATCAAATCAATTTAAGAATAGGCTAACGAGATAATTTTCTAACAATTATTGTCAACAATAATAGCTGTTTCAGGTTTCTCAATGTTTAATGGTTATATATATATATATATATATATATATATATATATATATCACAAATAAATATCTAAATTATCTCATTATTATTATTATTATTATTATTATTATTATTATCATTATTACTATTATTATTACCCTATTATTATTATTATTATTATTATTATTATTATTATTATTATCATTATTATTATAACTATTTCTTACCAGTGTTTATTATTGTCACACTAATATTAGTTATCCAATTTCATTATTTACTTTCATGTTGTTTTATGATCTAGATATTAATGTAATAACTATGTAAGGAAATGTAATTAATTAGAATTAGAGTCTGGCTGGGCGGAAGAGAAGGCCTACTGGCCTTAGCTCTGCCAGATTAAATAAATAAATTATTATTATCATTTATTATTATTATTATTATTATTATTATTATTAATGTAAGATCTATGGAATGCAGTAAGTGCAAAGAAAAAAATGAAACATGCGTATAATGGGGCGAAGGTTGAATGATGTGACGGAAGTACTCGAAGAAAATCAGCCATACAATCCTACGTCGTAGGACCTGTAGGCTAGACAATCGAACCGCGATCGCTTTGATGGGAATTGGCCAGCTGACTGGGCTCGTTGTAATCACCACATGACGAAGTGGGGCAGCCCTTGTGTAACTAATAGGCCAAGATAAACAGTATTTACTGTATAAAACAACCAAGTTTTAACGGTTTAGCGATTGACTGATTACAATCTTTTAATTTAACTTTTAAATTTTCCAAGTCTTGTAGAGCATAAATTACTCATTGAAGGGTAAAATTTATTCCCTAAAGACGAGGAAAAATTCACAACTCATGAGGCACGACTCACAGCGATGAATTTTTACATGGAGAGTTGAAAGTTTCATAAGCCTCAAGGAGAATATGAATAACGAAAATGCTGTAAGAGTATGTCGTGTGCATAGAAGCAGTCGATCGCGGTGGTGTTGGTGCTCCTGCGGAATATTAAATATCTTTTTGTTAAAAATCATGAGTCCCACTCTACGTATAAAAAAATCGCATAACGCTGCGGTTAGAAATAAAATTTCTAGAGGCCGCAGGCAACGGCCGGAAACATGAATAGATTCCTTCCGCTTCCATGCAGACGAGGTTCCAGCTCCTTATGTGCGCAGGAGAGAGAGAAACTGACTACAAGATTTAAAATAAAAAAACCCACATTTATAAGTCGTATTCCTCTGGGATCGAGGGATTTTCATGTTTTCACCCCTCCGAATCCACGTAAGCTGTTTCCAGATTTTTAATGCTTGCTGTCAGATTTTGAAAAAAAAAAAAAAAAAAAAAAGCTGTTTGTGTTGTACAGTCAAAATCATATAAAACAATACATGTCTAAGTATTCAACAACAAACCGTGCAAGGACGTTCTCTTCAGTTTGAGTCTTTGTTATTGTTTCTTTTAATGTTATTATAATTATTATTATTGTTACCTTTATTAAATTATTGTTATTATTAATGTTATTGTTATAGTTAGTATTATTGTTACCCTTATTTTGTTGTTATTATTATTGTTATTATTATCATTATTATTGAATTATTACTATTCAGTTATTGTCATCATCACAAATATTGTTATTATTTTATTTTTATAGTTACTATTATTGTCATTGTTATTATTCTGTTATCATTGTTATTATTATTATTATTATTATTATTATTATTTATTATTATTATTATTATTATTATTATTGGCGGGCTTAAGTGAGGTCGGCAATGAACCTACGGGTTCCTTAAAGCCATTTGTAAGTAAGTATTACAATTATTATTAATTTTTTATTACTACTAAGTTGTTATCATTGTTAAATTATTGTTATTATTAGACCTAATGTTATTGTTGTAGTTATTATTGTTATTATTATTTTATTGAGTAATTTATTTTATTATTATTATTATTATTATTATTATTATTATTATTAAATTATGTTATGATTAATGTTATTGTTATAGTCACTATTATTGTTATTATAATTGTTATTGTTGTTATAATTAATATTATTATAATAGTTATTGTTATAATTAATATTATTATTATTTGTTATTGTTATTATTATTATTATTATTATTATTACAATTATTATTGGCGGGCTTATGTGAGGGCGGCAATGAACCTACGGGTTCCTTAAAGTCATTTGTAAGTAAGTATTACAATTATTATTAATTTTTATTACTACTAAGTTATAATTGTTAAATTATTGTTATTATTAGGCCTAATATTATTTTGTTATTATTGTTATTATTATTATTTCAGTTATTATTATTATTATTATTGTTTTTATTATTGTTATTATTATTGTTATTATTATTAAATTATTGTTATGATTAATGTTATTGTTATAGTTACTATTATTGTTATTATAATTGTTATTGTTGTTATAATTAATATTATTATAATTGTTATTTTTATTATAATTAATATTGTTATTATAATATTATTATTATTATTATTATTATTATTATTATTATTATTACAATTATAATTGGCTGGCTTATGTGAGGGCGGAAATGAACCTGCGGGTTCCTTAAAGCCATTTGTAAGTAAGTATTACAATTATTATTAATTTTTTATTACTACTAAGTTTTATCATTGTTAAATTATTGTTATTATTGGGCCTAATATTATTGTTGTAGTTATTATTGTTATTATTATTTTATTGAGTAATTTATTGTTATTATTGTTAAATTATTGTTATGATTAATGTTATTGTTGTTATAATTAATATTGTTATTATTAATATTGTTATTATTATTATTATTCCCTCCGTTCCCAAATATGGTATAGTAACAAACAAAACAAGTTTGATTATTGCACATGTGCGCGGTGTGGTATTCTATTCAGTAGTGAAGGAACTATCAGACAGTGCAGTAGTGAATGTTTCTAATCTTTTGTAGTGCATGAAACTATAATATTTAAATAGTTCATTATGGACAGAAATCAAATGGGCACCTGCTGTGGTGTTCCTGTTGCAGACAATGTAACACCATTCAGTCAATTTTGAATAGAACATCTAAGGCACAACAGTCGTACAAAAAAGGGTTATAATTTATTGCAGTTTTTATGTTAATTTGCCTCTCTCAAAACAATGTTTGTTTTTTATTTTATTAATTTGACAACACACAATGAAATGTACCTAAGGAATTCCCTTTAGTTACATTGACAACAATGGTTATAAATTTTCTATTGGTAGGTGTGGTTGGCATATCTGTCATTGTTGCTCTGAATAAATTAAAAAATAAGATTTGCGTTGTGCAAGACGTAAGCACCCAAATTTGAGCAACGTGCTGTAATTCTTTGTTTCTTTTTTTGTTGCAGAATGGGCGTAATCTGCTGAAATCCATCGCAGAATGTTTGCAGTAGGCTATATGGAGAGACATGTCAAGGGAAATCAGCTTTAAAGGACTGCTGTGCGTGGTTTTGTTCCGGCCAACATCTCTACAGGACAATCCACAACCAGGGTAAGTGCTCACGCCTATCATGCCTAATTAAATTCAATATGTTGATTGTATTGTATTTGTTAACATTCCAATGTGTTCATACATGCTTACAGCTAGAATATGGAACAAGTCAAAATATTTTATACTATTATAAAATCTTAATTTATAGTCACAGTCTAGATGAAATATATACAGATGAGATTTACAATATAGTCTACTAGTACAACACAAAGTTTTAGTATCAATTTCATGAAGTGTTATTGAATGTCATGATTTCACCTACAGAATAGAAGGCGTGAGAAATGAGGTACTTCTTTAATTTGGCCCTAAATAATTTTATGTTTTGAGTTTCATTTTTTATATCGATAGGGAGGCTATTAAAAATTTTTACTGCCATATAACGCACTCCTTTTTGATAGCACGATAGACTTGCCGATGGAGTATGAAAGTCATTTTTTGACGTGTATTTATGCTATGAACGTTGAATTAGTTACAAAGTTTTCACGATTACATACGAGGAAGATTATTAATGAAAAAATTTACTGACAAGCCATGGGCATTATTTGTAGTTTTTTTAAAATAGTCCTACGCAATTCCCTAGATTTAGCACCTACTGTTATTCTAATTACTCTTTTTTGTAATAGAAATATATTGTTACTATTTGTGGAATTTCCCCAAAATATTATTCCAAAACTCATTACCGAGTGGAAGTATGCAAAGTATATTGTTTTTAAGGTATTGATATTTACTATCTTTTCCATAGATCTAATAGCAAAACAAGCTGAGTTTAGTTTGGGGGTAATTTCTTTAATATGATTTTTCCAGTTTAACACATTATCGATTTTTAAGCCAAGAAATTTGGTTGTTGTTGTTTCTAATAGGGATCTATTATTAATTATTGCGCTAGAAATTTGCGACGTTAAATTTGGACAGGATTTAAATTGAATTATGTTAGTTTTGTTACAATTTAATACTAATTTATTGACTGAGAACCAGTCACATATTTTGAAGAGAATTTCCTCTGTTGAAGATTGGAATGTGTTGGAGTTATTGGCTGTAATTACTATACTTGTGTCATCTGCAAATAATATGGGATGACCTACATCTTTTGTTAGGGGGGCAAGATCATTTATAAACACTAGAAAAAGTAGGGGACCTAATATTGATCCTTGAGGAATTCCATTGATGCTCTTATCCGAGAGAAATAAGCGAGCTTACTTTACTGAATATCCATAAATGTCTTTGTAAATTTTATGTTATATTATTGATTAAGACCATACCGTACACGAGCCTGACTCTTACGGTAGTGGCTAGAAACATTTTGTTGAATAATTTTAATTTGTACTCGCTAGCTAGCTAGTTAAATAAAATTATCATGTACATCTCACTTAACGATATGTGTCAGAAGAAGATCATTATTTGTATACATCTGAAGTCTGATTAGTGTAACATGTAGCTAATCGGCGATGTATATAATGCAGGGGGGAAAGGAACTGGCTACCCCTACCCCATTATCTCCTGCCTTAGTTGCCTCATAGTCGGTACCGTGTGAGATTTAAACTTGTTTTCGGACAGTTGGCTAAAAGACAACAATCCATAAATGCTCTATAAATATCTCCTGTATTCTAAAGTTTGCGCACCACAATCTAACTGCAGAGCACAGGGCCGAACGTGTGTGAATTTGCCAAGAAAACCTCAGACGATATCAGGAGGAAGGTAATAAGTTCTTGCATCGTATTGTGATGGGTGACGAGTTCTGGTGCCATCAGTCTGAACGACATAGGCTACCTGACGGTCGAACATGGAATGGACACACACCGGCACTCCTCACCCTAAAGCTCAAGTTGCAACCAAATACGGAGATATTCATTTTATTTTATTCGGTTATTGAGATTCACTGCTAGAAGAATTTATGGAGCGTGGACAAATGATCAATGCTCAGAGCTATAGCCTAGAGACACTTTTGGGCATTTTAGACAAAACATAAAGAATAAACGCTCAGGTCTTTTGACAAGAAGTGATTTTACTCCATGACATCCCCCCCCTTAGACATCTTTATGCCATTTTCAAATTTTTAGAGATTTGAAGAAAAGCCTGAAGGGAACCACATAACAAACAGGCGAAGCGGTGCAAAATGTTGTTAAATACTGGTACACCTTCAGGCCGCAGATATCCTATTAAGCGAGTTCACTGCCTTTCTATATTGATGGCCAGGTTTCATTTGAACGACGAGTAATTGTAAAGAAACATGATAGGGATGTGGTACAGCCACTAAATGAATATTAACAACTCTCCAAATGTTTACTGTGTTCATTAAAGTTCGATATGGATTCCTCTAGAAGCTAGGCAGACATCTAAGTTGTATTCCAATATTTCTGCCACATGCAACCAAGAATGTCAGGAATAAAGGATATGATAATTATTGTTAATATCGTTAATAGGTGCACTGTACAATACACTTTACTTCACATAATCCCATTAGTGTATATAGGCGCGAAGTCCGGAGAACGTAGTGGTCATGATTTCTACTCGCCCCTTCCAATCCATTTCTGTGGAAATGTTTAATTCGGGAATTCCCGAACTAACAAATAGGCCGACGTGCAGAAAGATTAGGTACTGAAAAATAGTTTCAGGATATCAAATTCATTCTTCGTGATTACAGAAGATTCCGCGAATAAAACGAGAGCAATCTCTTGTCTTTCGCAAGAGGACATCACACATTAATGTTAAGGTAATTGTACTCATGTTCAATAATGAAATGGGGATATTATTATGAGCCCATATTCTAACGTGTCAATGAATATGCCCGGAAACATGAAAATTAGCCTTGTCACTAAATACTAAACGATCTAAAAAATTGTTCGTCACTATGACAGTAATAACAATCTATAACAGTAACCGGTAGGTAACAATGACAACCATGATTTAAAAAATGGGAAATTATATGCTACATTATTTAATTGCAAGTATAGTTCAAAAGTTCACCATGATTTCACGGACATTGTATGCTGTATGTATCTAGGAGAGCGAATCAAAAAGTTTGTACTCTTTTTTTTTTTCTGCCACAATAATAAATATGCAGGGAACTCAAAATACATGTAGTGTTATAAGTGTCATTGACTGTTATTCCACACAACCACCGCGGTTCAGGCATTTGTCCCATCGGATCATTAGTTTGGAGATATCGCTGTTGTAGAATTCGGCCGGTAGAGTGCGGAACCACCACCGGACAGCGCTCTTTGCGTCGTCGTCTGACCTGCCAGGAACTTCATCAGTGAACCGAACACGTGGCAGTCACTGGGGGCCAGGTCTGGACTGTAGGGCGGATGCTCCATAATCTTCCATCCGAATGACTGCAGCTGGGTGGCGGTCCTGTCTGCCACATGAGGCCTGGCGTTGTCATGGAGAAGGACCACACTGGACAATGCGGCAAGCCAGAAGAGGTTCATGTCCGACGACGACGCGAAGATCGCTGTCCAGCAATGGTTCCATGTTCGACCTGCCGAATTTTACAACAGCGGCATCTCTAAACCGGTGGTGCTGTGGGACAAATACCTTAACCGCGGTGGTGACTGTGGATAAATAGTCAAAGGTACTTAGAACACTGTCTGTATTTTGATTTTCCTGTATAATTATTATTGTCGCAGAAAAAAATAGGAGCAAAGACTTTTCGATATGCCCTTGTAATTAATTTTGGACATAAAACTGTTATTCTTGCTTGCGTCACTTCTAACAATAATTATTTTGAATAATTTCAAGGAAAAATTGTTCCGGGGCCGGGTATCGATCCCAAGACCCTTCGCTTAGCGCGCGAACGCTCTTCCGACTGAGCTACCCCAGGAACTATACACGACACCATCACATTTCCTTTGTATCCACATGACTCAAATGAGCTGACAAGACGCCAGAACTCAGTTATGAGTGCACACAAATACTTGTGTGACTTAAATTTCCTTGAAATTATTCAAACCTGCTTTACAGGGAGCTACTACCCGAAAGCCAGATTTGTATAATAATTATTTTATTTACGAAAACATGCGATTGCAGTATACACTGTATGATCAAAAGTAGCCGGACACTCCGCTCAGATGAAGCTGAAAGTAACTTGTAAGCTTTCGCCTAATCTGAACAATCTACCATTCCTTTTATTGCTAAGATGGACTTTTTCCAAATGAACTTCGGTTCCAGAAAATTAGGTAAAATTAATCTTCTTCTCTTCCCACTTCTAAGACAAATAAGGAAGGAACTTACCAGACCAGTAAGAGAATTTTTTTTTTTTTTTGCGTTTTAAATAGCGTTTTTGTATTTTTTGGGCATTTTTACACTTTTAGTACCGGTATTTTTATTTTAAATATACGCAAAATACTAAAAGGCGTTTTTCAGGGACAGACATTACTTTCAGGGGCCTATTTCACGAAAGTGCAAATTACAAATGTACAAATTTACAGGAAGTAGATCCTGTAGCTACAAATTACAGTAAAATATGTTTCACAAAATATTCGAAAATATTCCCGTAATTGTATCAGTGATTTATAAAATGCAGGTAATGGGTGATTCGTATAATGGTTTTGGTTACATAATGTAGATAATGTATTTTCTAAAAATCATTGTTGAAGTTAATATCAATAACATAATCAATAACCATGAATGCGAAACAGAATAAAATGTAAACTAGAACACTATAAGCTAGATTTTTTTGTGTCAGATATACACCTCTTAGGGCCGTATTCATAGACATTCTTAGCGCGGGCTTTTGGTGGATAATCAGCGAACTAACGTTATGATATGATATGATATGATATGATATGATATGATATGATATGATATGATATGATATGATATGATATATGATATGATATGATATGATATGATATGATATGATATGATATGATATGATATGATATGATATGATATGATATGATATATGATATGATATGATATGATATGATATGATATGATATGATTATGATATGATATGATATGATATGAATCCTGTACAAGTAACCAGTCGATAGCTGGGGCTAGTTTAGCACGCTCGTAGCGCGGCCTAGCGAAATGTCTATGAATAGCACCCTTATTCTCTTCAGATCTACCAGTGTATTAATATGTAATGTAAATTGATCTTTTCTATATGCCTGTATAGCTACGTATTTTTATATTTCGACATATCCTTCATCAGTATAATAACTGAGCCAGAGGATGAATAACAAATTAAATTTAGTAGAAGTTCAAGATTCTCCTGAATCTCTGATTAAACTCTACTAAAAATTATTTCTCGGAATGTTCTTCTACAACTACATATGTTCGTAAACGTCAATTTCTTCATCACTAGAAGAAGAATATATGTATTTTTTTACAAAACACAGCTCAATCAATTTTAGAATCTAAAATAATATAATCTCCAATTCAGTTGTTTACCCATATCAAGAGTAGGGTAAGAATTTGTTACAAAATGTGTAAATTTGTAATATACAAATTTGTAAAATTGTAAACAAATGACAATTGAATTTGTAGCATTATGGCCTGGAAGATGTTATTTTATACTTCAGTTACAAATTTACAACAATATCTTCGTGAAAAACAAAAATTTGTAAATATGTAGATTTGTAACTTTTTTCTCCTGTAATTTGTAATTTGTACTCTAGTGAAATAGGACCCAGGTATTCATTGGAGTTTATTTTTCATTTAGGCTTATTATGTCCTATAAATTTTTATAGGGGGATCCTATGCACATGAAATTTAGAGATGTCTGAATAAAATACGTCTAGGACGTAGCAAACAAAATTGATATGGAACTAGAAATCCGTTCTCTACTTATTACAAATTTACATAAGTAGGTATAGACCTACAATATGTAACGAGTGTCCACCAGTCAGATTGATCCAGCATTGTTTTGCCGCCGAAAAAGCGCTGCGCCGCTTGGGTGTTATTGTTTTAATAACTTATTTAATTGACGTAGGGGAAACTCGGCTAATTCCGCAGTAGTGCATAGGCCTATATGATTTTACTGTGGCTTTACAATAGCGTGAACGTAAGCTTTGAGAGGCTGTCAACAGGAGGCATGTCCTCTGCAGTGCTATAGAAAAAAATCAAGGATATTGGTCGACACCTCTGTCGGCAATACAGTGAAACATAAAACGTTGGCTGTTTTTCGTGTTTTGCTACACAGCTGTGAAGAAAATGAGCATTGTTACATATAAATTGTTCCTTTTATGTTACTTTCATAATGTATTTCATAATTATTTACTACTGTGGAATTAGCCAAGTCCTATTGCGGATTTATCCGCACTGTTGCGGAATTACCCGAGTTCTTTTTCAACTGTAATGTATGTACAGCTAAATATATTTGCATTTTAATAGGTCTCTTTATCTCATTTTGTAATGAAAGGTTTCGTTCATGTCTGCATACCTTGATAATATTTTTCAATAAACATTTTGATAAAAAATATTATCGGTATATTTACTTCTTAATATTGCCGAATTAGCCGAGTCTCCCCTACTGAACTTTAATTAGGCGTAACTATTAAAAACAATCAAGTGTTCACTTTCTGGTCTCTTAAAAAGTATCACTCCTGTGGAAAAGATTGCGGAAACTGCGCGATTGCATTTTCTAAACGTAAAACAATAGCAATATGACTTGAACAGTGCCCTCCCTATTAAGTAGCACCGCATAAAGAACTCTTAAATTGGTCGCGGATTATGCACTTCCCAGCCATCACGCATGGGAGACATTTGAGAAAATATGTTCGAAGTTTTGCGCCGTTTATTTTTTTGTCGAATGAACCATTACCCTGGAAGTGGCCTCCCACCGTGAATTTAATTGTGTAACCTGAACAAAGACTAACCCGTGGCAGAAGCCCCAGTACAAGCAGGGTTGGGGGATGCGTAAGATCACTGACGATGTTGTCAAATCTATACAAAGGCGGCACCATAGGAGCAGTCGGCTGGGGTAGTATTGATGGGAGTCGTATTGCCTAGTTCCAGTGTTCAGTATGAGTGTCGCAGCTCAAACCATCTTGAAAATTCCGTAATTTGGCATAATTCATAATTATGCTTAGCGTTACTTCTGTATAAATATGACTATCATCAACGCCACCAAAACCACCTTCAGTTGTCAAGCATTTGGCCCTCTGATATATTCTTTATTCACTTTTATTTGGATTGTGATTAGAACTTGGAAGTTGGTACCGAAACACTACTCAGTTGTGTGAGCTTTGACTATATCTCTACCTAATGAACAGTAGTCACGCACCTCTAAACGTCAACAAATCAGGAAAACAAGCATGTACAGTCGGGTGGCCATAGATACAGTGAAACCTCTCATTTACGGACATCGAAGGGACGTAACAATCTGTCCGCATCTGGGAGGTGTCCTTTATTGGGAGGGAGGCTCTCCAATCTAACATTAAATTTATAATATGCATTATGTATGCCTTCACGCTTTAAATGAAATGTATTACTGTAGTTTAATTCTAAATACAGTATACTACAGTAAATTCTTTGCAACTTTGAACTACAGTAGATAAGACTGAAAAGGAAAACACAGCCATGCAGTTTTATTCTAGGTCTACTGTTATGCAATAAGCTCTTACTGTAATTTACAGTTTTCAACTTAACCTTTACGTTCAGGTGCCATGTCTCTCGAAACAGAACAACTGATTGAAGTGAAGAGAATAATCCTACTAACTGTATCATGTGTCGAATACAATTTCACAATAGCGGAAATCTTGGACCCATCAGACAGGTTAAATTTTATGACTTTGTTTATCCACCCGCTTCCAGCTAACAAGGGGTAGCTGGCTGGGCTAGTGGTAGCCTACGAGACCTTTATTATTTATTTATTTACGTATTTATTTATTTATTTATTTATTTATTTATTTTGTTTCTTTCTTTATTTATTTATTTAATCTGACAGGATTAAGGCCATAAGGCCTTCTCTTCCATCCAAACAGATAGCATATATGAATACAAAAAAGAAATACAAACACTGGTGAAAATAATAATATTAATATTGTCTTCTTTCATGTTAAGTAATTTCTGTACAATTTTCAAAACTAAATTTTTCATTTTTGTAACACATTAGGTCTTGAAATCCAAGTTCTGTCCGCAGTCAGGAAGTAAAGCAAGCTTTAGAACTGTTAAACAGCTGTCCGTGTCCGTGCCTGAGAGTGTCTGTAAACGAGAGTTAAATTTATCATTATTTCTATATTATTGCAGTTGGGACAAAAATCTGTCCGTATATGAGGAGTGTCCGTATCTTGGCGGTGTCCGTAAGGAGAGGTTTCACTATATAGCCTATATATATAACAAATCAAAAGGCACCCGGATAAATGATTGTGTTGGTTGTTCCTTCGTTACAAATGGAGAGATATTTAAATACAGACTAAGCCAATATACTAGTGTTTTTACTGCTGAACTCTATGCTTTTACAGAGTTTTATTGTTTTTAATTAGGCAACCTCGGGGCAGATTAATTTATTTCCTTATCTGTTCCGACTCTTTAAGTGCCATCCAGTCCTTGCAGTCTTTTAATTGTGATGATCCGCTTGTCTTAAGAACTCAGCAGCTGCTCCATACTCTCCTTTGCTCTGATTATGAGATTGGAGTAGTGTGGATTCCTGACCATGTAGGGATTGCAGGAAATGAGGCCGCGGATGCTGCAGCCAGGGCTGGCGCACAGGATGGCTCTCTGGTATATTGGCGCGAGAGGTGGCAGGACATCTCGAAACTACTTGAAATCTAAAATTTGGTGGCAATGGGAAGGAGAATGGTCTGCACAAGAGGGAAACAGATTACGAAATATAAAGAATACTGTTAGAGTTTGGGATTCGTCTACAAGAGCGTCGCGACACGAGGAGGTTTTACTCACCCGGTTGAGGATTGGCCATTGTCATCTGACACACGGCCATCTCCTACGTGGCGAACCTCAGCCGGAGTGCGATATGTGCCATGTTCCACTTACGGTGGAACACTTTTTTATTGCGTTGCAGGAAATATGACCATGCACGGAGGCAATATGGAATTCGGCCGACATTACGTGACGCTCTTGGAAATGATTTTAATTGTGCAAATGCAGTTCTGAGATTTTTATCAAATACAGGTTTGGATAAGGTGATTTAGTTTTTATTGATCCGTTTTACTCATCCTCCGGACCCTTTACATCCGGAGGTTACATTTGTTGTTTTATATTTGATTTTACATTGTTGACATTTCGGACTTTATACATCCGAATATTTTATAAAATTTTATGGTTTTAAAATATGATTGACAAGTTATCCTCGGTGGCCTTAGTTTTATTGTTTTATTTGTTCGTCTTGAATACCACCTAGTGTGGTAGAATTGCTCACTTTTATGATTCTGTAGAAATCACCTGATGTATACTGCATTTGTGTGCCTCGTTTTATCGTGACAACGCTTTTTAGTTCTTTTAGCACTCTGATTATTATATTATTTATGTATTTGTTACATTAAGAATTTTAGATAAGGGCGCAAATAGCCATAGTAGCTGACGCGCCCTTCTTAAACCCTACTACTACTACTCAAAAGGCACAGTTCTAATTACTGTCCAAGATTGTATAATGATTTTGTAAAGAGAAATCCTAAACTAAGTTTGTTAAACAATACATTATTCAAAAAAACAATTGCTTGAGCTGTTCTTAAAATTATAATGATCATATACATTCTTATTCTTTATTTTTATCACTTTTACAATGTCGTATTCTTAACTTAGTATGTTTATGTACATGTAATGTTTTTTTCTTCTTTTTGAATTTCATGTGCAATTACAGCTAACAGTTTAATCACAGTTGTAATTTATTTCTCTTCTTCTATCCAGTTTTCATTATTGGTCACACCCGGCCTCAAGCATCTTGCTTTTTCGGGTGTGACCCAATTACAATCTTATTTATACAACAATTTGTAAAATTGTATATTAGAATATGAGATTGGTAAGCAATTTTTTAATTTTCAAGAATATTCATATACGAGTATTGCAATAGTAAAATCTTTGTTAATGTATATCATGTTTGCTTGCAGTAATAGACAATCTTTTATATAAAATTAAAAAAATACATAGTGATGTCTCTAGACTTGTTACAAAACTTAATGATGTAAATTTTCAGTTTATCAAAAGAAATACTCCTCCTATGTTCATAAAAAACTATTTGTATGCGGAAAATGTTCGTCGTACGTCACAAGACGTGCGTGACTAGAGCAAATCTGAAATATGATAAAGTATTTCTGACTGGACTATATCATGAAGTGATAGCTTTGTGAATCTAATAATGCAGCTCGTAAGTAGCACATCATATTAACCCATAATTCATATCGCCATATCTATTTGTAAAATGTCTCTGTTAGTTACAATTTTATGCGTAAGAAAGCGTAGCAGAATATAAAATAATACTCACATATTATATAGCTTTACCCTCCTTAACAAAAAGTACTTTTTTCCCACTCGTCAATAAAAGGGAAACGATCTGATCGGATTTCGCTGTTTCGCTCATAACGAGCCGCCGCTTATTGCGAACTTACGTCTTACAAGAACCGTGTAAAGACACTATAGGTAGAACAGAGTTCGTTCTGCCTGACTGAGGTTGTGTTGACAGTTTGAGAGTACGAGTTGCCCACCCATGCTCATTCTGTAGACCGGTGGATAAAAAAGAATTGCTCAGTCCTTTCATAAAAATGGGCTTAACGGGTTTTGGGATCATAATTTTCAGTTGCTTCTTATGCTGAAAATGTTTAGCTATTTTCATGAAAACGTACGACTAGAATTGTTGCACTATCAAGACAATTTATCAATATTTCGTATAATAATGTCAGAAGTGAATCGCTCGCTTCCTAGACTTCTTCCACATTTTCAGTAGTAATTTTTAATAGCATCAGATAGGTTTTCCTTGCTTTCTGCTTGCAGTAGTATCCATTACGCTCGATATTTATTTTATCTAAAACCGAGACTGTTTTTTAATTCTTGTATAATTTCTTTATTTGTTTTATGGTCTATTCAAAAGTGACAACAAAACAGAAGTGATAATTTAATTAAATCTAAAAAACAATTCACAGATAAATTGAAACTCTGTAAAATGTATATATTTTTCTATTGAAAAATAAAAATCATAAAAGGAATATTCGTTTGTAAGAGTACTTTGCGAAATCAAAATATAAAACATGCTGAAATGTTGTGAAAAATAATAAATCATATTTCTCAGACTCCAGAAATAAATATTCATCCAACCATAGGCTTATTCAGTTTCATTTTTTTAAAATTGGATTTACATTCAAATGCGTTATAAGTCCCTTTAATCTATGAAACATTCTATACTCTAAAATATTTCTTGAAACGGCGGTAGCAAGAAAAATACTTGTTTCATATAATTTTGGCATAGGACTGACATGTTAGAAAAAACGACATCGGTAAAGTGAGAGTTTGCTTTTTATACAGAATATTATTGCTAAGTATGGTACCAAGAAGCAAGTAACAAGTTAGGATGTTTTGTCAATTCTGATCTAGAACACTGAAAATGTATTGAGGTATTGATGAGAAGGTCCATTTCAGTAGGCTATTTCTGTCAAGACGACTAGGTACCGGTGATGATGATAATAATAATAATAATAATAATAATAATAATAATAATAATGATAATAATAATAATAAAAGGTAAAGGTATCCCCGTAATGCCATGAAGGCACTTGGGGGCATGGAGGTAGAGCCCCATGCTTTCCATGACCTCGGCACTAGAATGAGGTGGTGCGGTCGGCACCATGATACCCCAGGAAAGACCCGGTATCAATTTTATAGGAGGCTGAGTGAACTGGGGCCGTTCTGAAAGTTTTAACCTGGGATCGAACCCCGGATTCCAGTCCGTAGCCAGCTGCTCTACCAACTGAGCTACCCGGCCGCCAATAATAATAATAATAATGATGATGATGGTAGTACTAATTAATTAGGGATCGTAATGTGTCCCACGAGACTACAACATCAATTATTACTGGAGTTTTTTTTAAGTCGACGTGCGTGCTTATTGCAAGCGAAGCACTTGAATGATTGCTTACGCGACTCCTGTTTGGTCAAGTTGGGCAGAACAAAACATGAACCACTTTAACAATTACACCAGTAGCTACAATTTAAATTACTTACATTATGTACACAAGAATACGTAATTTTGTATTCGGGAAAATTGAAATCAAAGAAATCGGGAATGTGGATTCGGTAATTTTGTATTCGGAAAAATTGAAATCAAAGAAATCGGGAATGTGGATTCGGTAATTTTGTATTCAGGAAAATTGAAATCAAAGAAATCGGGAATGTGGATTCAGTAATTTTGTATTCAGGAAAATGGTAATCAAAGAAATCGGGAATGTGAATTCAGCAATTTTGTATTCAGGAAAATGGAAATGAACGAAATCGGGGATGTGGATTCGGTAATTTTGTATTCGAGGAAAATTGAAATCAAAGAAATCGGGAATGTGGATTCAGTAATTTTGTATTTGGGAAAATTGAAATCAAAGAAATCGAGAATGTGGATTCAGTAATTTTGTATTCGGGAAAATTGAAATCAAAGGAATCGGGAATGTGGATTCAGTAATTTTGTATTCGGGAAAATGGTAATCAAAGAAATCGGGAATGTGGATTCGGTAATTTTGTATTCGGGAAAATGGAAATGAAAGAAATCGGGAATGTGGATTCAGTAATTTTGTATTCGGGAAAATGGAAATGAAAGAAATCGGGAATGTGGATTCAGTAATTTTGTATTCAGGAAAATTGAAATCAAAGAAATCGGGAATGTGGATTCAGTAATTTTGTATTCGGGAAAATGGAAATGAAAGAAATCGGGAATGTGGATTCGTTAATTTTGTATTCAGGAAAATTGAAATCAAAGAAATCGGGAAAATATCTGTCAGGAATGTGGATTCGGGAATTTTGTATTCGGGAAAAATGCTATTCTGGAAATTGGATGTTGGGGAATGCTGATGCAGGAAAATGTCCGGGAATCGAGAAAAATTTTAATTTCTCCTAGTGTCACAGTTTATATTCTCGACATCAAAATCTTGGCGCTTTCTTTTAATGAAAGATCCCTGAAGATAAATCAGTCTCTTTCATGAACAATGTCAGCTTACATGTATATTCCTATAAAAGATTTAAAAATTCAGAATTCTTATATAAAATTTTTAAGTTCTTATTTTCAGGCATCCAGATGCATTAAAAATCCAACTCATATCGTTTCCTTGGAAAAAGACCGTCGTAACTAAAAAATCACCAGTTTTTGTTTTTTCCATAAATTTTAACTGCTAAAGATGTAAACATTTATGTGAAAACCGTCACAAATTAAACTCTTTCACTTTCTGTAAAAAAATAAAACAATTTTGCCTTGAACTCACATAAAATGATATCCCAGTTATAGGGGAAAGACCATCATTATACAAAAGGGTTTATAAAAGGGATTTATTATCATCATAATACTTAAGGAATAAGGCCTAATGTAGTACATAGTAATCTTCATTTCCCACATAGAACCGTTTTCTGGTATTTATTTTTGGACTGAGATATCAGGGTTTCTGTAACGCCTAATTTTTAAAATGCTTCTCCTGAAAATTAACACTTTTGAAATGTAACGATCTTCTTCCAAGGCGACGATATAGGCCTAAGCTTATTAATCCGTAATAAAATTGTGAGCTATTTAAACATCTTAAGTTCTGAAACTGACAAAATGTTTAAATTGCTTAGTATAGGTCTATGTTTTATTATTTTTATAATAATTGATATGGAAAAATTATCTTTGTGATCAACGTCCATTGGCTAACACGTTAATATTAATAATAAATATAAATAAAAGAAATTACTATTATTACCAAGTATTTGAATAAATCAAACTCCATATCAGTATTGCAACAAATAATGCAAATAATAAATATCAACGGAAAACAGAAATGTACGGCTATCACTCATCAAAACATATGCTTATAGGCTATGTAATTTTTTTATTCAGCAACAGGAACGATGATAAATTATTTCACTTTTAATAAAATTACGAATATGTATAAAATACGTGGAATTTCTAACCTATATAAATGTGGATATGGTTAGAGCACTTGAGTCGGGTGGGAATGACTTCACGTGACATAAAGACAAACCTGGAATAATACAAGGCTCCTACAGAAAATCTTTCCGGTTTCGAACACATGTAGTCTGATTTACGTTCTATGAATGAAGTGCATGAAAATAGTACCAATGAAAAGAAACTCAAAACGTTTAGTTCCTTGCCTTAAAGATGTTCAATGTGTCCCCCCTTCGTAACACAGCACACATCAAGCCTATAGTCAAGTTCCACGTAGGTACGCGGATTTTCTGACTCCTAGATTCTGAGGTTATGTCTGTTCACCTTACCAGAAAGCTGAAAAGTGACTTCGTCAGAAAATACCACGGAACTAATAAATTCGTCATCGTTTTCAATTAAAGTCTGGATACTCATCCAGAAATTTCTTAATAGCACTTTGTCCTCTGGTTTTAGGGCTTGCAGCAATTGCAGTCGGTACTGATGAAATCGCAACCGCTTGCGAAAAATCTTGGCTTAAATCAGTGTACCATTTACGGATTATAGGCCCACTGGGTGGATCTACACCAAACTTTGTGCCGTTGCACATTAATAACCGACTGGTTCACATGAAAATCAAGTTTTTCTGTCCTCTATAGACCTAGCAGCCATTTCGCCTCAACAATGAACAAATTTGTTTACATGCGCTATTATGAGGCAGTGTTACCAACTAGGAAAACAATATTGCCACAACTAAATTAGTGCTATTTCCATGTACCTCAGACTCATAGAACGTAAATTAACATGTGTTCGAAACCGGAAAGATCTTTTGTAGGAGCCCTGTAAAGGAAAAAGGAAATCTTGTATTACAAAAATGGTCAAATCTGGTATTTTCTGAAGAAGACGAAGAAGAAGAAACAATCTAACGAGATGACTAATGAAATTGTTGATGATGACGATTGAATGAAATTTTCGCACTATCGAAAAACGACTTTGTACCGTATAGAAAAGAAGAAAATTCATAACTAGCCTACCTATATATGACATTTCCAAAGGTTCAGAACTAAAAAACAGGTTCCATCATCAAATTCGACCTACACTACTTGACGCTCTTAGAAATAATTTCAATTTTGCAAATGCAGTTCTGAGATTTTTGTCCAGTAAAGGACTTGACAAGATGATTTAGATTTTGACCCGTTGTTGCTTACCCTCCGGACCCTTTACATCCGGACGTTACTTTTATTGTTTTATATTAGTTTTACTAAAACTTGATATTTCGAACCTTCTACATCCAAATATTTTACAGAATTTTATTGTTTTTAAATCGCCAAATAATTTTTCTGGTGATATTTGCTTTTTTATTTTATTGTTTCTTTTCAAACACTGCCTGGGTCTAAGAATTGCTCATTTTTATGATTTTTTACGAATCACGTCGTTAGTAACGCATTTGGTACTTATTTTTAATGTGACGTTTCTGTAGTCCGTCCCAGGAATCTGTGGAGTAGAAAGACGAAACAAGACCTCTGCGCAAGTTGTATGTGGGAGGGCTAGGGCCAGTGACTGCTCTGGGGGCAGGCATTGCCTGAACGAGGCGAGCAATCGCTTGCAGGAGGGGATAACTTCTATCTAAACTCTACTCTATTTTCTACCATGAGCATCTTACTGGAGCTGGTGCTGCCCGCAGTACACTACAGCACAGATAGACTCCGCCCCCATATGGGCGAAGTTACTCCACAGATTCCTGGGACGGACCTTAGTTCGTATTTGTATTCAGCTTAAGGGGTTAGGTACAGCTTACAGCAGTAAAAGTTTTGGAAATAAGTTATTCAACATTTTTTTCCTTCATTACTATATCTTGTACAATATTGAACATTGGCGTGTTTAAAACACCGTCCTTCTGCTATATGAAAGAACATTTTTACTATTTAAAAAAATAACTCTTCTTCTTCTTATCTTCAAGTATTTAGGCCTATCGCCTATTACGCCTCTATTTGCTGGTCTATCCAGCGTTTTCTTGGACGGCCTAAACTTCTTCCTCCTTTGGCTTGAATTCCATTATTTATTTCGGAATACGGTCATTATTCATTCTTTGGACATGCTGTGACCAAGAACTTCTATATTCTTCTACTTTCTTTATTCAGTTTTCAGCATTTATTCTTGTTCCTATCCGTTAAACTATATCCAGCCGTTGCTTTTAGGAATCTCATTTCTGCTGCCTGCAATCTAGATATACAGTATCTCTCTTCGTCATGGTCCATGTCTCACTGCAGTATAAGCATATTGGTATCGCTATCACTTTATAAAACTTCATTATAGTTTCCTTCTTTACTTTTCGTTTAAGTGTTCTTCTAATTATATATATATTCTTTTTCAAAATTCATAATGGTGGTAGTTCACTGTGCAGTGGTGAAGCGTTTCCCTCATAACTCACAAACTTGTTAACTTCTTCATGTTCTCTCTATTTTATTTTATTGCTGAAACACATGTTTACAATATCATGCTCTTTCAACTACATTCCATAATAAATAATATTTTTTTTTATTTTGTGTTAGAAGAAATTACTAATACTGTGCTCAACCAGGAGAAAGTCTCAGGGGAATGAGACGCAGCGGGGTAATGCTGTGAATGAATATTGATGTCATAAGGTCACGCATATGGGTACTGCATCTCCATTGGCTAACTCTCAAACCACAAACGATAACACTGATACACACATATGTATACTACCCTAGTTACAAAATTAGATCACGGTTAGTCTCCTGGTCTTTTAATCCCTCCATACAGGAAATAACATATGCAGGAGAGCGCATGTTTTTTAAACTGACGTTATAACGGTAATATTATCTATCTACTTCGCTCCAATAGATGACGCAATAGTAAGCACATTCCTTTCACGGTTAATCTTCTGGTTGGAGAACAGTATTTGACCATTTTTGTTAATGAATTTATTTGATCAGACAGTCTATGAAAGGTAGAGAAGTGATCTTGCATCTTATTGTAGATATGACAGGCATAAATACACACAAAAAATTTCATCACAGAATGTTGGATAGTTTTGAGTTACACGAGACACGCTTCATCACTACACAGTGAACTGAATTTTGTAAAAAAAAAAAAGAATGTAAATAATTTTTTTAAGCCGTAAAAATATTTTTTTCATATAGCAGAAGGACAGTGTTTTACACATACTAATTTTCATTATTGTACAAGATACAGTAATGTAGAAGAGAAATGTTGAATATTTCCAAATGTTACTGCTGTAAACTGTACCTAACCCCTTAAGCCATTACTTGTGTGTGTGTCTGTGTTTTTTTTTTTTTTTTTTTTTTTAGATAAGGGCACAAATAGCTATAGTGTTTACGCGCCTTTTAAACTCCATTAACTAATTCCATCATCAGGGCAGATAGGGATGACCATAGATGTCGACTATTTTGTTCGATTCATGTGTGGCAGAGTTTTTGGAGTAGCTGTTTTAAGTCCACGGTTGTCGAAGGAAACATAGTTTATATTACATATTCCTACAGGCCTTTTTTTTACACTCATGTGCTCTTTAATCTTGGCTGTAACTCTCTTCTACAAATTTCACTCTGGGTAAAAAAAGTACACTACTTTATAAAATGCTTTAATGGAAACAGCTTTGCCTTTTTTTAATAAAATATTTTATTAGGCCTATTTATTAATAATTATAATTTCTTTTTTTTTATAAATGTTTACTGTTTCTATTAGCTTCAAGATGCTGTAATGTGAGAAGAAAACAAAATTTATTATCTTTCTTATTTTGAACTTGGCAATAGAAATTCTACGAAAAGGATTTGAGGAGTGATGATAGGCCTTCTATGAAAACAGGAATGAAAATATTTTATTGACAGCAATCTAAATTAAATGAAGGCCGTAATTAAAACGAAATGATGATACAAAGGTCTAAGTTAAGGTTGGTTCACAATAAACCGGAAACGAGAATCGGAACGAAAACGAAAACGGTAAAATTGTTAAAATGTGTACAATTAAATGTGAGCATTTACAATTAACGAAAAGCTTGCCGGAGCCCGGGATCGGGAACGGAGAGTTGGCCAAGTTTCAACTTTGGCGTTCACGTTTCCGATCACAGCCCACTAGATTCATTCTATTGCCATCTAAAAGCTATTTTGTCGTCGTATATTTCGTAGTAAGAAGACCGTGACATAACCTATGCATTATTTTGTTCTGTGCTGTGCATCATGGAGCAAGTTTTATTTGATGAGATTCTAATATTGCATGTTGAGGAAAATCCTAACGTTTACGATAAGCGGCGCGCCTCGTATAAAGATGAGAAAATGAAGGAGAATACGTGGCTTTCAATAGCTGCATCTTTGAACACCGATCGGAAGCGAATCATATTGTATTACTGTATTGGTTGTATTACACACTACATATTCATGCTTCAATTCAATAACTACTGTTGTGTTCATTTTTGTTCTGTTACAAATGTTCTTCTCTAATTATTTTACGTTATGGTAGACTTAAAATAGGTTGTGATAATAAGGATGCATGGGCATATATTTTATAGTACCGTACTTAATGAAATGTTTCAGTTGAAATTTCGAAGTTGGTTAACCTGTGTTTATGTTGACTGCCTTGTACTCATGAGAGAACGCCATTGGTCAATTATACATAAATGACATCAGAATGCGTAATATCGACTTTACATATCGTTATTGACATACATATCGATATGCATAGTCGTCTACGTTCTCGGTTTATTGTGAATCAAAAATTTTCATATTCACGTCCTCTGCTTCTCGTTTTCATTCTGGTTCTCGTTCCCGGTTTATTGTGAACCAGTCTTTAATAGCCTACTAGTAGGCCTATTAGGATCTATAATGTTCATTTTTTATAATTTGTAACACACAATTAGATATTAACAAATGTTTTGCTCTGATAAGTTAGTGACTTCTGCAAAACTTTGGTATTAGTAGGCCTTCATAGAAGTTCATATAGTTTCCGTATATTCAGTTTTGCTCCTATATCGCTGTATTTCAAAGTGAGGACGGAATGGGATGACAAAATAAATTTCTGAATGACAAACAAGAACCACAAAGCCATGGACGTTTGTGCTCGCTTATGATTCACGTCGGAAAAAATCGTTTCGTTTATAAACATTAGCGGTTTTAAACCCTACGTTTACGTAGGCATGAGTTTATCGGGGAGAGAGCTTCAGAATCTGTGTCGTCCGCTTTTACCTACAGGGACACAATTCCAGTGTCGCAAGTCTTTGACTATGCTATAGGAATTTCGTTGCCATGAGAGGCCTGACCGCAAATACACTACCATCGTCTTTCCATATGCGAACACATGTTTATATCAATAAGGAACCACCAAGAAGTACATTTACGTTTATTTTATTTTATTTTTTTATTATTATTTTTATTGCTGTAATTATTGTATTATTGTAATGGTATTATTGTATATTATATATCACTGCCACCGGGTGTATACCTGATTGCAGTGTTAATAAATATATATAGGCCTATATATATATATAATTTATTTCCAAGAAATAGTCTGCCCAGGCATCCTGGGTTGCCAAAAACACAGAATAACACACATATAAGAATGGTAACGATTACAGTAAAATAGATGAGTCAAATTGAAATGTGAACTGGGAGCTTAAATTTAAGAAATAATAAATTTGTACATATATTTGTAACAATCACACACTAACGAATAGAAAAGGGGGGGATTATGATATTCCGTATAAATGATTTTTCAGAATTGCCACAGACCCTTTAATGGTTAAAGTAATTATTTTTGGAATGATGTCATGGATTCCAAATGTTTTGATAGTGTTTACAGTTGATTGTGGGATGGTGCCCCTCGCTCCGATCATTAAACCATGTACTTCCCAGGTACCTTCCATCTGATATTTTTCTCGAAAATACGGAATAGTAGGCTCATAAATTTGTTGTTTCTCTTTGTTGACCTCGGATGGTTGGGTCTGGCTCATCTCAAATCTAACAGTTGGGTCCAGTATAAAGCCTTTACTATTAGTCTTGTCTAGAGCCACGATGTCCGCTCTTCTAATTCCGCCGCCTTCAGACACAACGCAGTGCACCTCTTCATGGACCTCGAAGGATTTGTTTCTAAGGGCTTGTGCTATTAGTTTTCGGATGTTATGATGGCGTGAATTTCTCAGGAGTTCTCCATGCTGACAGGATCCTAGGACGTGTGCTAAGGTTTCAATCTCATTGCAGTATCTGCAACGGAATCCGTCCAAGGATCTCCCATGAAGACTTCTCACTGGTGCTACGTTAGCATTCATCTTAATTGCGTCGATGGTAAACATAGGTTAATATTAGTTTAAACACTGAATTCATAGATATTGTAAAAGTATTTGGTAATGTTAAAATGAATCAGGAATAATTATCGAGAATAATGGTTAACAGAGTGTACTCACTTTGCTAATGTAAAGATTAAAACATATTTTTTGTTTTTCTTTTCTCTTTGTCCTTCTTCTCGAGTTCAGCAACAAATGCCCTAGCGCCCTGTTCTATAGCAAACGCGTTCTACAATTGTTTACCTTCCTTTATTTATAGGCCTATTATTCATTTATTTACTTATTTTTATTTATTTGTTTGTTTATAAATTTATTTATGAACTTATTTATTTATTTATTTTTTATTTTATTTATTTTATTTATTAATTTCTTTATTTTTACAAATTTATTTATTTGTTTGCTTGTTTATTTATTCATTTTATTTATTTACTTGTTTATTTATTTATTCATTCTTTTATTAATTTATTAATTTACTTTATTTGTTAGTTTTTGTTTGTTTCTTTTTTGTTTGTTTGTTTGTTTGTTTATTTGTTTATTTTTGTGTATTTGTTTGTTTAGTTATTTGTTTGTTTATTTATGTGTTTTTATGTATTTATGTGTTTATTTATGTACTTATTTATGTATTTTTTCTTTACCTATGTACCTTTTTATTTAGTATGTATTTTATGTATATATTTATTAATTTTATTTGGGCCTATATATATTTATTAATTTCATTTATGCTCGACCACGCCGAAATGTAGTAATTGTACACCTGATAGCAGCCCTTTAATGGACCTTATTAAAGTACACCTATTCATTAAAGTTCAGGTGTTCCACCAATCAGAAAATACCATTGTAGCAATATGAAAGCGCAAGTATCGATTATTCTCGGATATGCAATCGAAAGACAACTGGCGCGAGATTAGACAATATTAAACTCAATCGAAAAAAAAACACACAAATTAACATCAATTCACCGTCATCTTCCAGCCTTTCACAAAGCACATTCCCGCAAATTCATTTCACCAAATGCCGGAAAAAATCAATATGGTCGAGCATAAAAAGTCGTATGAAACTTGACTAGGCCTATAATGGTAATTAAGACGCTCGTATGAAAATTATGAAACTCGCTTGCGCTCGTTTCATAAACATACTCGCATCTTAATTACTACCATTATAGGCTCGTTGCATAATGTACTATTATTTGTGTATTTATTCATTAAAAATATTCTATCAAGGGGCTTTCAAAATTAAAATTTGACAATAGTTCTGGCATATCAAATTTGTACCTATTTATAATAAATATCTTTATGGAAGCAAAATATTTTTGCGACCATTGTGAGTTATGACGTCATCGAAATCAAAATTTATTCCTACTTCTTAATACCTATGGAACAGCTTTAACTACCTAGATTGCGAATTAAATATGAAGACCTAACGATGCAGAACAAGACAAACCGTACGGAAGAAGTTATCAAAATTCCAAATCATATCCTACGTGGTACCATCCATCGAACATTGAAAAATAAATCAAGAACTAGCTTGAATTTTATAAAACAATGACTGTACCCGCTCTATTCCATAGATCCAAAACATGGCTACTAGGTCTAATACGAAAAAAAAATCAATTGAAATATAGAGAACAGAAATTAAATTCATGGGAAGTACAAACTATGTATACAAGAATAAGTTTAGAAGCCTTACTTGATAAAAAAATTAGAATAGCCTATAAAGAGAGAATTAAACATCTATAATAAATGATAAAATGAAAGTCTACCGTGACAGTTGATTGTAGGTAATGCCCAAAACAGCATTATAGGTCTACTAAAAACCTTCGAGCATGAGAGATTATGGTAAGACCAAAGAAAAGGTGGAAGGACTAACGATAAATCAATAACTGTGAAGTCGGAATAAGAAATAAGCTTAGGCCTAATCCGTAAAGTAGAATACAAGAAGAAATAAATTTCTGAGACCACAGTATTTGGTGTCGGGTTTAACTGGTTCATATCATAAAAAGCACTAAATAGGCCTATTAAAAATGGGAGGGGTCCCTGTTGCGCTGTTAGCACGGCGCAATTCCGCGCCCTGAAACAAAACAGTGTGAACCCAAGACATAGACTCACACCCTATATAGTTGACATAAATCTACATAATTATTCCTGCCGGAAAACGGACCTAGATTCTTTGGGTTTCTAGTAAGTTGAAGACGCTACTGCCACAGCAGAAAACAAACAAATTACTGGCGGAAGTAAACTTCTGCATGTGGCAGAGGCCTGTTGTCGTGTTATATGTAAGAAATGTTTCCTTGAATAACCGTGCCAGAATAACCCACTTTTCGCAAGTTATCGACGTACGGAACTTCGCGAGTGTGGATGTGTACGTGTTTGTGTGTGAAGTTCGTTCGGAATTAAACTTGTTTACTCAGTATTCTATCTGAAAATATCCTATAGCATGGTAACTATTTTCAGAGTTTCAAAATTCATTTATTCAAAGCTAGCAAAGTGGCATCTTCATTCCGAACAGGTTATCAACAGTAACCTCGGTAGAGGTTTTGATTTATTCAGAGATAAATCAAAACTCGAGAGGGATTTAATTGGCTATTTCGTTTATATGACGTCATTCCATTCTCGGCCAATGAAGTGTAATGAAATTTTGAATTCCAACCAATCACAGTCATACATCGCGATAATTTCTGCAGCTCGATTTATCACTATCAATTTATCGCTTGGTCGTTCTTTTGTTTAGTCAGTGTCGCCAACTGTTTCCATGTAAATCGATGAGCATGAATCCATTGTACTAAATAAAGTGCGAAATCCTCTTCCACATATACTGTACATCTTCATCTTCTAATTCCATGTCCATTGTATCTAAAGAAAATGACACTCCTTCATAACAATTGTTCATTTAGGCTAATTAATGTATTAGTCAGGTTATTTGTAATTATACTATAAAATGTTTAACTTAAATTATGATTTCAGCAGATAATGAAAACTTATTTATGTCATAATAACAAGAGAAAAGCGCAGTACTTGTAATTAACATTTTTAAACCTGTATTTCGCTTTTCTCAATTGGCATTACTAAATAACATTCAATTTCTTTATTACAGTCGGCCCTATCCGTTATTAATCTATTTTCGACTCCACAATGTCTGAATAGGTTAAGTATTCAAAAATATACAATTATTAACATTTTGTGAGCGAATTTTAGGGATATATTATTTACATTTTTATTTTATTCACGAAATAGTCCTAATAAGTGTCACTCGAGGTCTGAGATTTCCCAAATAAATCTCAGATCTTTTGTGACATTACTATAGACTATTACACGATTAGAAGAAAGTATATAAAGATTAGAAGAAATAAAATACTCTAATACAATAAAATATTAATGGATTTACTAAAATTCTAGTTCACTAATTTTAGCTTCACCAGAACGAGCGAATTTTAGGGATATATTATTTACATTTTTATTTTATTCACGAACTAGTCCTAATAAGTGTCACTCGAGGTCTGAGATTTCCCAAATAAATCTCAGATCTTTTGTGACATTACTATAGACTATTACACGATTAAAAGAAAGTATATAAAGATTAGAAGAAATAAAATACTCTAATACAATAAAATATTAATGGATTTACTAAAATTCTAGTTCACTAATTTTAGCTTCACCAGAACGAGCGAATTTTAGGGATATATTATTTACATTTTTATTTTATTCACGAACTAGTCCTAATAAGTGTCACTCGAGGTCTGAGATTTCCCAAATAAATCTCAGATCTTTTGTGACATTACTATAGACTATTACACGATTAGAAGAAAGTATATAAAGATTAGAAGAAATAAAATACTCTAATACAATAAAATATTAATGGATTTACTAAAATTCTAGTTCACTAATTTTAGCTTCACCAGAACGAGCGAATTTTAGGGATATATTATTTACATTTTTATTTTATTCACGAAATAGTCTAATAAGTGTCATCGAGGTCTGAGATTTCCCAAATAAATCTCAGATCTTTGTTGACATTACTGTAGACTATTACACGATTAGAAGAAAGTGTATAAAGATTAGAAGAAATAAAATACTCTAATACAATAAAATATTAATGGATTTACTAAAATTCTAGTTCACTAATTTTAGCTTCACCAGAACGTTTGAACGGAGCCACCATTTTCAGTTAACTATCTATACGGTAAATAAATTACGATCGCGTTTTGTACATAGGCTTAATGATCGCGGTTTTATAATACCGTAAAACATTTGCAGTTTGAAATGTTGGCAAACAAAGAAACAAATAATAGGTGATAAAAACAGAAGAAATTATATAAAGTTTAGAAGGAATAAAGTAGGCCTATTCTAATGCAATAAAATAGGTAGGTGTATTAAATGATTTACTAAAATTACATTTCACTAATGTTAGCTTCACCAAAACGTTTGGACGGGGCCGCCATTTTCAGTGAAATATCTATAAGGTAAACAAATGACAATCGCGTTTTCTACATAGACTTAATGACCACAATTTTATAGTAGGCCTACTGTAAAGAATTTGGAGTTTGAAATGTTGGCAAACAAAGAAAAAAATGATAGGGAGGTGATAAAAACAGAAGAAATTATATAACGATTAGAAGAAATAAAGTAGGCCTACTCTAATGCAATAAAATAGATATTGATTGACTTGCTAAAATTATATTTCACTAATGTTAGCTTCAAAACGTTTGGACGGAGCCGCCATTTTCAGTTGACGATCTGTGCGGGAAACAAATGGCGATAGCAAAGCATGTTTTATAGTACCGTAAAGAATTTGCATTTTTAAATGTTGGCAAACAAAGAAACAAATGCTAGGGAAGTGATAAAAACAAACAAATGCTAGGGGAGTGATAAATTGTAACGATAAACAGCCAGGGTTGGTTGAAACACATTCTTTCGTACCGTTTTATTGGTCAGAAATAGTATGACATAGTAAAAGTGTAATAGTCAGTTTAAATCTTTGCAGTAATTAAGAATTTCATAACTTTTCCGTACATTTGTGTATGATATAATCTGATACATTATGCAAAAATTTGTTCGAGTATTTATTTTTTCCGCAGATAATTTATTCAGAAGTGTGTTATAATACAGTTTTAATAGTTAGGCCTATTTGTTGAACTTATATAGATCTGAATGACGGGAAGAGCAATGGTGGATTAATATTTGTTGTCAGAATGAAGTGGACTTTTTCCATTGCTAGTGATAAAACAGGCCTATAGTTTCAAATGCAGTATAATGTAATATAATATAATTATTACAAATATAAGTGATTGAAAATAACATTTCATAAATTATTATATTCAGAAAAATCGTTCGAATTAGAAATGTTAAATATACATAGACCATCAATATTATTTTTATAATGAATCGATGGATTATGAAGCAAGCGCGAAGGTTTTACACCCTTTATGAGTACATTTCTAACGGAAATAATAGCCATAGGTTCGAAATTATTGTGGGAGAAATGTTTTGTCTTCTTAAACCAATTTTCTAGGCTACAGATTTTTATATGGAACGTTTCTGTTTATTCCTGGCGCAGGTTTTTATTAGTTGCAGGTTATTACTTATGATTTATTACATTTTCTTCTACTTTCACAGCTCTCTGAATAGACGCTGTTGGCGGTATCGGCTTTAGTTCCACAATCTTATTACCCGCCTCCATTCCAACGCTATTTAATTTCTAACTTGATAGGCCTACTTGTTTAGGAATTCTTAACTGAATTTCATTTGAATTTTGTTGTACATCGTAACATACAGTAAGTTATTGTTTCACTATCCTTAAGATGTAGGAATATTCAATATCAAATTAACGTAACATAAGCTTACATGTGTATGTTTCAGCGAACGCGGAAAAAAGTCTACATTCAGTAAACACAGTAGGCCTAAGGTAAAGTACCCAAATAAGAGACAGGTTCCTAATAAGAGATACATTGTTAATTTCTCCGGTATAATTTACCATCTCTCGACAACTATAGGAAATCAATCTGTGTGCTTCTAAGACATCGTATTCTTTGTCTAACCTCAGTTGAAAGTAAGCTACGAAGCTGAGAGCAAGCAAAGTAGTTTTTCACATTTTGAACTTTTTGATGGTTTCTGTTGAGGAAGTGAACAGCAGTTAATGTAAGGTACAACAAAATTATTATTAATTTTATGAAATTGCTGGCAAAATGTTGCATATAATAAGGTAGGTTGTTAATAAGAAAGGTAATAATTTACGACCTTGGGTAGCTATTTCATTTTTATTTATTCCGTTCCCTAATAAGAGATACCTATGGGTCCTATTAAGAGATAGTACTATATCTCTTATTTAGAACCCTTATTTGGTTTTATTATGATGCTCACCTTTGAGGATTTACGAAAGGCGTTAATGCTTCTAGTCGTGTCAGTTTGGCTGCCATAAACTACATAAGAACCGATGAAAGATTAATCGAAGTTTAATATTCTAAATTTTTCCTTTCTTTGTAAAATATTAACGTTAGCAATAGTAGCTTTTCAACGTAAGATTAGTATGTCCGATTTTACCGACTTTGTGTTATTTTCGTAAACCATCTTAATTTCACTTGGAAAGATTTCAAATAAACAACAGAATTTCTGTTGAGGACTTAGACCACTGTTGCACTGTCCCCTTCAATTTTAAAATGTTCCTGAATTTATTAAAATATCTACATGATTTAACAATGTTATATATTGCTTCAACTTTCACTCAATGATAATAACTTTTGTCCATGTTCAAAAATAAAGTTAAATAACAAACGTATCTCTTATTTGGAACCTCTTCCCAAAACATCATTATTTCCCAGTTTTACTTCTTTTTATAATTAAAAATAATAATAAAAACTGACTAAAATTTGTATTGTCAATTCTAAAAATAGACGAAATGCTGTATGCATTCCACTCATTCAGATTAAAAATGTCTATTCCATCCTCATTTATAAGCAGTTAAAAAAATGTCTCTTATTTGGGTACTTTACCTTATAGGTGTGCGAGCAGCAGAGAAAAGAATGACTGAAGAGTAACCAGGATTGCCAGTTCAGTAAAGTTAAAATATCGTACTAACCTTCAATTGAATCGAATTTGAATTTAAGGGAGGATTCATTACTGCGACCCTATTATAGGCCTATCTATTGCGCTGACCCTCAGGCTAGGCACATTCCCAACCCACACGGATAACCACACTAAGGTTCGCTGCGTACCCAGGTTTCGAACAGGCAACCCCAGTCGTCCTTAAGCCAGTCCCTCCGTGCGTCCCCAGCCGGCATTCGGGGAACTCTATGGAATGATGACGGAAAGAAGAAATGTTGACAGAATGATATAAGTTAGATACCTAATATGGGAAAACGGGAGAACCTCGAAAGAAAACCAAATTGCGATCTTTTTTGCCACTAGTGTTACTGCAGACCAACCTTAAAAATATCGTATTTTACATGTTTTTATGAAAAAATACCCTTAGATAGGAATAACTGGTTTAGATTATAGATTTAAATTACAATTTTAGTGTGCCACATGTTGAAAAATGTTGAAAACGCTGCTGTAGAGGATTAATCTAAGATATACCACGAATGACACAACAGCAGTTGACTTTGCGTAAATTATAATAAAATTATTCGTCGGCGACAGTTAACTTATTTAATAATAATTTATTTTATTTCACCTGGCAGAGCTAAGGCCTTAAGGCCTTCTCTTACACTCAACCAGATCTACAATTATTAATACAAATGCATAAACAACAACAACAACAATAATAATAATATAATCGAAGTTTGAAATACTGTTATTGAAACTTTAAGTTACCAGTTAATCTGAATACATTAGAACTGTAAAGATAATTACTTAGGACTACCATTTATGAAGTAAAAATACAATTACTTAGATATTTAAATATAATCATTGTGCAACATATGAAGAGAAAATAATTTCATTAATTTGAGGAACAGCAGAGGATTTCCGCTCACTGACACAGAAAAGGTAGTTGTAATTTGAGGAAGATAAATAGGCCTACATGAGTAGTGTTCAGCAGAAAAAAGGAATTGTTAAAGAGTGAAGAATGGTTTTGGGCTTGTACAGTGGAAAAACTGTAAGAGAAAAGTGTACACATTCTAAAACAGAATTGTATGATTACATTCTTGAAAATTATATAGAGAGCTATTCAAATTTCCCTCCAGAAATGTAGGCTCAAGCTACAGCCGCGAACGCATGTGAATCGTTTCACTCAGCTTTTAATGTTCAGTTTTATAAGTTTCACCCCAACTTATTCGATTTTATTGACATTTTAATACAGTTTCAGACTCAGACATTATGTAAAAATGTAAAGCATCGCCGAGTTAAAAAAAAACACGTACCGCTGTCAGCAAACGTCAGCAAACACTGGACTAAGGCTGGAACAATATGAACATGGAACACTAAATGCTGTAGATTTCAGTTAGTCAAATACGCCACTAATATGTATCATCTCTAGAGAAGTGAATAATACACTCAACCCACAAAAACCGGACACTTCTATATTTGCTTGTATTTTGTTGCCAATTATTTCAAAATGAAACATAACCCATTTAAACAAAATAATATTCCATTTAGCACCTTATACGACAACATTTGAAAAAAAAAAAATCTCTGATGAGAAAATTGACAAAAAATTACAAAGGGCCTATAGCTATGGCATCGTTTGGTCTGTTTTTTTCATTTTATGGTGCCTTAAACATTAAAAACTCTTTTTAGTAACGGGTATTACCCCCTCTGGCTTGAATAACTGCATCCATACGTCTTGGCATGCTCTCAATTTGGATAGGAATAATGTTTTCTTGAGGAATTAAGTTCCAATTCTTCGCCAAATGTTGAAAAATTCTTGTAACGATTCTGGTCTCGGTCGTCTAATCTATAACACGAATGACCCAGCATGTCCCACACGTGTTCAATTATTCATGTCTGGAATTATTCGTCGGGAAGAACGTGGATTTAATAATAATTTATTTAATCTCCGACCGCGTGGGCAATATGCGGCCTTGCATTATCATGCATTCAAACAAAATTATCGCCTACAAATTGGCCAAATGGCACAATATGATCAGCCAAACATTTATTTTATTATACCTATCAGCTGTTAGTCTTCCATTTTCAACAAAAACCAACTCTGTACGAGCATCCGTACACACTCCTGCCCAAACCATTACTCCAACAATCCATAATACATTTTCGGATATGCAACACTGTGACAATCGTTCTCCCCTCCTTCTCCAAACTCTTTCAATCCATCAATAATAGATTGAAACGGGCTCATCGGAAATGAACAGAACACAGCTTGTCCATTTAATCCCTGAATCATTTGAAAACGTAAAGTCGTTCAACTCGATGCATCCTTTATGAAGTCTGGGACCAGTTTCAGATATTTAAATGATAATCATTGTCCAATTGCTTTCAACCTCCTTCTAACTTTTTGGAACAGCGAAATTGGGCGTCCATGCATGTTAAAAATTGTAATGGGCTAAACTAGTAGCATGAGTAGTGTTCAGCTCCTAAGAACTCTCAACGCCATATACCTGTCTTCATTTGGTTTTGTAGCTCTGGAAAACCTGAACCTGGTCTTCTGGGATATTCTAGGTCTTACCGTTTTATGGCATCATGGGTTGTGCTTCTAGCCATATTCATAACATTTGCAATGTAACGTACACTGCGTCCATCATCGTAAAGGGCTACAGCTCGAGCCACATCTTCAGGTCGCATCTTGTTTTAAGACAAATGTTACAACCCCACTTAAACTCAGAAAATGTAAAAATAAAGAAATAACGAATGATAACGATAATGAAGCACAAAATGGTTTTAGACAAAATTGTTTTATTGACACTAAAGTTTCAAACTGGAATATTTGTTGTAATAGCTTCGTTTATAAAAAAAAACAATCAACAATGTATAAACGTCTCCAAACAACAGATGGCTACCATAATATTGAACATGAGAAGATAATATTTTGCAAAATACCAGCAAATATTAAATGTCCGGTTTTTTTATCCCTGAAGTGTATTTTTAAAGCGGTAGCCGTGGGACAAAGTTAAAAATTGTACTGCAAGAGACAGAAACAGAAAAGGTCCAACGCAAGGCAGCAAAATATGTCAAAATGGGGAAGGGACATGGCGAGGAGATAGTAAAATATTTAGGGTGGGAACTTCTCAAGTCAAGGCGACGAAAAACCAGACTCACCGCATTGTTTTAGGCACAAACGGGATACTAAGCATGGACCGATATCAATGCTAGATTAGCAACACCATCATACTTAGGAAGGGCAGATCATATTAGGAAGTTTAAATGTAGAAAACAAAGAACGGACTTGGCAAAATTTTCCTTTGTTAACCGCAGAATAGTAGACTGGAACAGCTTACCTGCGGCAATCTTTCAGTGGTCCTCTGAAAATCAATACATTTAAGGAAAGGTTGAGAAGATTAGACTGAAAATTTAATTGGAGGTGCAGTGTAATTATTTAAGTTGTGTCATGTAATTAATTGAGTTGATATATAATTAATTAAGTTGATATGTAATTAATTAAGATGATATGTCATTTAGTTGATATGTAAATAAATTAAGGTGATATGTAATTAATTAAGATGATATGTAATTAAGTTCGTATGTAATTAATTAAGGTGATATGTAATTACTTAAATTGGTAATATTTGGGTGAAATAGAAGTACTTATAAGTTAGATTTAGGCTAGATGGTTTAGAAATAGCTAAAAAAGATCTTAAATTAAGAGGAAGTGGAGATTTAATAGGAACTAAACAAAGCGAAAATGCTTATTGTAGGCATTATTATAGAATAGTTTTTATTTATAATTCTAGGTTTATTGCATCTACTATTTATAGATTTACGTTTATTTTATTTTATTTCATTTATGTTTATTTTATTTTATTTCATGTAATTGTAATTATTGTATATTATATATCACTACCACCGGGTGTATACCCAATTGTAGTGTTAATAAATACATACATACAATATGTCAGTCTTAAGTCTGGGAAAAATGGTAAGGAATTTGTAGTTTCGTGTAAAATGTGGCATGAACTGCCTTTAAATATTTCGTGCCTTTTCCTCAAATTATAATGACACTTTGAAGGATTTTTCCTCAAATTACATATCGAATTAGCGGACCCTAATAAATATAGCCCGGATGTTTGGCAAAATGCCTTTTTATTGGGTGGAAGTAAATGAAGGGTTTGCGGGAAAAACGATGAATGTCACATTTCTGTTAAAGATTAGATAATGACCTAATTGAGTCTATAACTGCAATATGTATTGCTGTTTCAATAAAAAATAAAAGAAAGGATTACTGTATTCCTGGTGGTAATTCTCCTTTTTACCAGTTTTCATAAAAACAACACTAAATTTCGTAGTGATCCATTGAATTGGATAATGACATCAAACTTAACAGAATTGTGACATTCATCGTTTTCCGTAAACCCTTCAAATCATTATTTTCATTCATAGTTATAAAATGTGATTTATGGTAAATCAAAGTGATAGGACCAATTTTTATTTTGTCTGTTTTGCCTTTTAAGATGTTTCTTACTAATAAATAATAAATGTTTTTTTTTTTTGTAATTTTAAAGAAATGTTCTTGTTTATTTACAGTTTTCTAATTAATTGTAATGTAAAGTAGGGTAAACTTTGGTAATTTCGTGTCAGTGGTTATTTCGTGATACTTTTTCTTTGCTCTTTCGTGAACTAACCAATGGTGTTACGAGATTCAAATTTCCGCCAACGGATTGCATATGTTGTCCGGTTTCCAGAAACATACAGCTACGCTTTGTGTGACTATTGTAGCTGCTTCAGTGAGCTTTTATATTTGGAGAGAGCAAGTTAGCGTCGACTTCTCAGGCGTACAAATTTTGTGAATGTTTGTAATTACATTACAGGCTTATTACTAAAGGTAAGCATATGCTATTTGGTACAAAGATTTATTATATCTTAATGAAATTTTAGAAAATGTTTTTGGAATTTTAGATACATCAGTAGTCGCCATATAGGCTTAGCTTTACTGATAGAAATCTTAGCTGTTTGAGGCGAAATTTTGTTGAGTATTAAGCGTTACATTTTATATTATTTTAAAAATTGTATTACAATACGAATTTTAGAAATCTGAAGATAAGATGTGATAACAAAAAAGAAAAGGGGCACGCAATGGGTTCAGTCCAGCATCTGTTTGATTTGTTATCATGCTAAGTGTCAATGATAAGTGCTAGATGACTTACTTGCAAGAATTGTGACAGAAGATGAAACATGGCTCCACCATTTTGGACCGGAGACAGAGGCAGACAATGGAGTGGCATCATGCAAATTCACCAAAGAAATAGAAATTCAAAACTGCACCTTCGGTGGAAAAAGTTATGGTTACTGTGTTTTTCGATTCAGAAGGGACTCTTGCTTATGGACATCATGCCACACGGTACCACCATTAATTCTGACGCGTATGTGGCAACTCTAAAGAAACTTCAAGCTCGACTGAGTCGTGTTCGACATCGGGAGAAGCAGGATGTTCTGCTATTGCACGACAACACACAGCCATACGTCAATCACAAGACGACAGACCAGATAAGAAAATTCGGATAGACAACACTGAAACATCCGCCTTACAGTCCTGAACTGGTACCATGCGATTACCATCTTTTCAGTAAACTGAAGAATCCCTTCGCGGAACGAGGTAAGAAGATGATCACCTTGTGCAAGCTGCTAAAGAGTGGCTCAGACGTGTTGGTCCAGACTTTTACCGTGCTGATCTACAGGCTCTCGTTCCTAGGTTACGTAAGGCAGTTGGAAGGGACGGGGATTATGTGGAAAAGTGACATTTTGTTCCTAAACAATGTATCTATATTCTGTGAAAATAGCAAAGCTGTAGGATAAAAATATAATTTTTAAACAAATGTCATGCATTACTTTGGAGTTACCCTAGTAATATAGGCTATAGTAAAGTTCGTAATAAAAGTGTTCACCCTTTCGGAGCAAAGAAGATGCCTTTTCAATTACAATTTTTACTTTGATTTCATTCTTATTATGTGTTGACATGTATTTCTATGTTTTCTTGCTATGAATAACTTATTAGAAGGAATTACTATGTTTGAAGTCTTGTAACAATAAACGAGAATTTCATTTGACTTTAATGAATTTTTCCACAATTCTTCTACCTCTCACGAAATTATCAATGTAATATCACGAAATTACCAAGGTTATCACGAAATAACCAACCTTTTAGCTTAAGCTGTAAAAGTGGTTTTTGCCACTTGTTCAGGAACGTGTCCAATCTTTTATGTGTACAGATTTGTACAGCAAATTATCGTCTTTTAGATGAAAATATCGGAATAAGGATATATTTACACATTTGCATTTTAAATTAATTTTCATGAAATTATCACGAAATTACCTATGTTTACCCTATATGAAATTTAAATATATGAAATAACTCACTTTACTAACAATAGTAAATAAAAGTAATTTATTTCAGTGCTTAATCTGCTAACAAGCGTCCTTTAATACTATTGGTGTAATATGAATAATGATCGACAATCCACAGTTACAAATATATTGTCATGTCTTCACGATACCAACAATCAGCTTTATAATTTTAAATATTAAGCCCGTTCTCATAGAAGTTGTCACGTAGCATTTTCAATTGTTTGATTTCATATTTTCAAATCTTACTGTTACAATTTTGTGCTACACATGTTTTTATTGTAGCAGAAAGAAATTTTAGTGAGGAACAGTCAGTTATTGTCGGGTGACTGAAGGTATAAGATCGGTTAGCTAGAATGCCTAAATTCAGTAAACCATTGAAAAGTTAACTTCATGCTTACGTTAGTGAATTTGGTGCCCATGTCTTTTCAACCGATGGAACAGTTTTGTTAGGTAAGTTTGTGAAAAGACAGTTAATCACGAGGAAAAGTATTTTATAAGTCAACATGTGTCAACTACGAAGTAAAAATGTGAGCTATGTTGATCGCCCTTCTGAATTACGAATTACACAGTAGCTGTTATAGACCTATAGGCTATTAGACATAGGCTATAATTTTAGAGGCTAGGCTACGTCTTTTCTTAGGAGACCGGAACGTTGTCCGAAATATTAATGCAAAGAACTCTCAACTCATCATCTTATTGCACTATTGCAGTAGGTCTACACCGTTTAAATGCATGTCTTCTTTACGGGACATAGGCCTATAGAACACTTTTCAAAGAAATGTAATGAACCCTATCATTGTTCACTGAACTAAATGGGATCATTGACACCATAATACGCTGCAATGGAGGATGTTTGTTTTCGATAAAATGGCGCTCCATTTGTTTAACATCGTATGTAGGATGTGTGATATCCCCTGGAGTAGTTTGCATTTAGCCTTAATTCCGCTTTTGCTAATTAACATAGGCTAAGTTACGGTAAGCTACCGCTGATAGAAGGTCGGAATGACATCAAGCAATGTTTTTATATTATATTATATTATATTATTTATATTATATTATATTATATTATATTATATTATATTATATTATATTATATTATATTACAGAGTCATTTATATAGAACTGACACATTTCTTTCTTTAATTATTCCGTTGGAAATTCATTCAATGACACAATTTTAGCACCAAATTAAGCAGAATGTTCTGGAGTTCCAATTCCTTGTCACTAGATGCGCGGATATTTATGTTTTATTCCTATTGTTGGCAGCACTGACCCAATTTTAGCACCAAATTAAGCAGAATGTTCTGGAGTTTCGATTCCTTGTCACTAGATGCGCAGATGTTTATGTTTTATTCCTATTGTTGGCAGCACTAGATGCGCAGATGTTTATGTTTTATTCCTATTGTTGGCAGCTGTTTTCGACATTTTGTGTCAACGTGAAAATGCAGTACACATTAAATCAACGACTCTTCCTTGTGAAGCAATACTGGATTACGAATTCAATTACAGCTACTCAAAGGGCATACCAGAGAGAATTTGGTGTTCGCAATCCTCCCAAAAGAAACACAATACTGGGACTGGTAAACAAATAGGAAACAACTGGATCTCTGGTGAGTGAAAAGGGCAAGCATCGTTCATCTAGGCTTCCCACGGTTGTTGTTGACGTAAGAGCACGACTGGAGCAGTCACCCAAAAAATCATTACCGGTAAGACGTTTGTCGCAGGAGACAGGGTACACCTACTCAATGTGTCAGAGAGCTGCGAAAAGTTTCTTTGACGAACGAATAATTTCCAGGAACCTGTGGCCACCGAGATCTCCGGATTTGACAACGCCGGACTTTTTTCTATGGGATTACTTAAAAGACAGGGTTTACGCCACACGTCCCCAGACATTGGACGATCTGAAGCACAACATCACACAGGAGATTCAAGCTAACAACAGAGTCCTCCAACGAGTGGCCAGTAACATGGAACGACGTGTTGAGTTGTGCCTTATGCAGGATGGAGGACATTTTCAACATTTGCTATAGAGGTAAATAATCTCCCAAAATTCCTCTACATTTTAGGTATAATAAGTTGTCGCTAGCACAATTCGTTTTGAAACAATTAATGAAAGAAATGTGTCAGTTCTATATAAATCACTCTGTATATTATATTAGGCCTATATTATATTATATCGTTGTCTGAATGCAAGAATTAGGTAACTTGATTTTTCGTATTTTGTGACATTGCCTATTTACTTATTTATTGCACTGAGGAATATGTCTCGTTTTCTTTTACCTATTTGTTATATTGGGAAATACATGTCGCTGGTATCGTTCGATCAGTTACCTAGATCCTGGATTACATTTTGTGCGATTTTTGCTATGCTATGCTAAAAACGTAGGCTAAAATATTATATTATATTATATTAGGTAATCCTAAAAAATTTCGTAAATTTCACTTAAGAGTTACCTAGTTCTTGCATTCTTTTGTTTACGTGACGATATTATATATTATATTATATTATATTATATTATATTATATTATATTATATTATATTATATTATATTATATTATATTATATTATATTATATTATATTATATTATATTATATTATCCTAAGAAACCATCTCTACATATAAATAGAGTGATCTCTTTCCTATGGTGATCTACTCACTTAAGTTGGGTCTTGCAACTAGTGCAAAATAGACGACTGTGATCACCTGATAGCAAATAGATACCGTACTAGGAAATTTTATGTTTCTTCTGGAATTAATGATCTTTTGTTTAGTCGTCTTCAATTATTTATAATTGTGTTATTTCTTTTACTTTTCCTTCTCCATTGTTTTTTTTCCTATGGTGATCTATTATAATTGTGTACCTACCATTTACTAAAAAAACAACAATTTTTTCTGGTAAGCTTTGTCTTCTAGGCAGCCTTCACTTGGAGGAAGCTGAATAAAATATATTATATTATATTATATTATATTATATTATATTATATTATATTATATTATATTATATTATATTATATTATATTATATTATATTATATTATATTTATGGGATGCCACTTGTTATAACACCTTCGCTTCTTCTTATTTGCCCGAAACTTCCAAACTCGCTGGGTCAGTCGCTGCATCTGCTGTGACAGTTAAACGCAATAAGTATCTCGATCTTCTTTATCGATATAATTTTGTCGTTTTCCCCGTAGAATCTATGGGCCCATGGTGTTCCGAGGCGAAGTTGTTAACTTCTGATATCGGCAAGTATTTATCAGCACTTAACGGTGACTCTCGCCCAACGGCTTTCCTCCGCCAAAGAATTAGTATTGCCATTCAACGAGGGAACGCTATGAGTGTTATGGGCACTTTTCCAGAATCTAAATCGTTGGAAGAAATATTTTATTTCGTGTAGAGCTTTTTCGCATCCTTTAGTTTTGTTGATAATTTCTAGTTTGTCCCTTACACAATTGTTTAATTTAATTTCAAAATTGAATTAAAGTTTATTTTGTATAAGACAGTTTGATATGTTTTTTTTTAGATAATATTGTTCTAAATTAAAACAATAAGTGAAATTGTTAAGTAGGATATGACTATATGGAAAATTCATATAGTCTACATAAAATAGCTCGAAGTATGCTTAAGATAGGCTTTGTATAAACTGTTTCTGTACGATCTACTTAATAGAAATGACCCTAACTTCGTAGCATTCTTATATTCTATTATTCTCATCTCGACTTCATCATGATCATTATTTCGATCCATAGGCCTATCTGATATTGGGTCGTACAATGCGTTTCGACTCTTATCATAGAATTACTAGACCTCCATTACAAACTGGTTTTCACGTGTTCCTCATTCCAATGGTTGTGTAATCTTATATCTTCCTACAGTTGATTATAATTACAATGCAGTTAGTTTACTTAATTCTCAAATCGTCTAGTTTGTTATTATCTGTAAATTCATTTGTGTCTGGTTATTTTGGAATGTCATTTTTATTTGGTGTGAAATTTTAATTCAGCAATATGATACAAGAATTTTAATTTAAAAATTTACATTTCCTTCTTTTTTAATCAGTTACTTAACTATGATATATTCATAACTTTCAATTTCGGTTCCAACTTCGTCCAAAATTGCTCAGACTCCATATAAAATTGCCTCTAAATTAAACTCCGTTCCTGACTTCATTAAAAATTGCTTGTGACGTCACTCAAAATTTCTTTTTGATCCTCACCTCATCAAAATTACTTCCGCTTCTACCCAGAATTAGGGCCTAGCCTATTCTGAATTCAGCTCTGATTTTATCTTCAAAAGTAGACTACTTACGACTCCATCTAACATTTCTTTCGACTTCATTAAAACAATTCCCGACTCTACACAATATTTCTTCCGACTTCAACTCCGTCTTTGAATCCAGCAAAGATTGGTTAAGACTTCATCTAAATTTCTTTTGACTTCAACTTCACCAAAATTGTTTCAAACTGTACCCAATTTTTTTTTCGATTTCAACTCCGTCTTTCATTCCATAAAAAGTTGCTCGCGACTCCATCCAAAATTTCTTTCGACTCCGAGGCTTTACCGAAATCGTTTAGATATCTGCTTAGATTTCTTCCGAATTCAGTTCCGTCCTTGACTTCACGAAATATCTCTTACGATTCCATGAAAGTTTCTTTCAGATTCGAATTTAATTTAGATCTATTATTTTTTTTCCGTCTGTTCTAAAAATTGTTTCCGACTTTGTCCTTAACTCCAACCAGAATTATGTGTGACCATTCAAAATTTCTTTCAGTACGGTAGGCCTATCGACTTCACAAAAATTTGTTCCGACTCTGATTTCGACTCCAACTTCATCAAAATTGTTTCGGACTGCACCAAATATTTCTTCCGACTTCAACTCCGTCCTTAACTCTATCCAAAATAATTTGCAACTCGTCCAGAATTTCTTCTGACGCCAGAATTGTTTCCGAATCTATCCAATATTTCATCCGATTTTAACTCTGTCACTGACTCCAACAAAAATTTCTTGCGACTCTATTCAAAGTTGTTTCTATTCCGACTTTGAAATTGTCCCCTACTCTTAGTCCAACCAAATTTGCTTGTGACTCCGACTCCACCTGAATTTCTTCCGACTAGGCCTATTTGACTCCACCAAAACTGTCTCCTGCTGTACCCAAAATTTCCTCCAACTTAGACTCCACTCAAAAGGGCGTCCGGCTGAGACTTCATAGTCCATTCAAAAGCAAAACCCGTTAAGTCCACCTCCAATAGTGGGAATAAGTCAGTTTGAAACGGATTATTAGACTACTCTCGGTCGGTTAAAAACTCTATTCGCTTCTAACTCAATTATTTGCTTTTGAAATTATTAATTTAATACTGGTACGAATAGATTGAATTTTAACTATGTTTTTAAGACTTGCTGAAAAAATTGCAAATTTCTGCTGCTTCTAATCTGCTTAATTACTTTTCTTTTTCACATTTCCGTTTTTTCACTTGCACATGGTAGTAAAGAAACTATCATGGTGTTTGAAATTTTAGATTCTTGCGTGTGCGAGTTTTTCTTCAGATTCATACCTAATGGTGGTAATAAACTTAGTAATAATTTATTTAATGATGCTTTCAACAGCAAAGTCCTTTCATCATCGATGTACAAAGTCGCTGATAAGCTAAATTAATTATTCCACAAATTTACCTGGAGCAAGGGCATATTATTTTACACATCTCGCCGTATAAGTTAGGCTATTTTGAGCGATATCGACCTCATTCTAGTGCCGAGATCATGGAAAGCATGGGGCTCTACCTCCATGCCCCCCAAATGCCTTCATGGCAATTTACGGGGATACCTTTACCTTTTTACCGATTGTTAGATTGGAAGTGGGGATAGCCTACCTAGTGCATATGCACTAATTTCTACACTCCTCTACAACACATCACTTCTAACAGATAGCCTATAATTCTTATCGATAGAGGTGTTTGCGACTTCTATGTTGGATTAGGATTTAGTTTGGATGTAGAATTTGAAGTTGTTTAGGTCTGTTCGACCTTTAAAATCTTGTATAATCTGAGTCCAGGCCGGCGTAAGCCAGGTTGGTTTCTATCTGATCATGTTTGCAGTTTACCATATACGAGCGCCCGTTCTTACTTTATAATGTCCACTGATGTCACCCAATGCTCAAGCTATAGCCTACAATTAGACGTGTAGGCTACGTGGTTTGCGACATGGAATTCAGTTTTAGTTGCTTCCCGGCGGTAGCCATGCTGAGGATTTTACCGCCTTGTAAAATCCATCGTCCTCCCTGGATTTGAATCCTCTAACTTGTAATTTAAACCTAAATGATAGTACGGTAACCACTAGACAACCAACGACGACATGTAGCCTGATACTTCAACATTTATCCCTAAAATTTGTTGTATCAGTATTGCGTCTATTGTCGCAACTCGTATAAAAGTAGTCTAAATGAAAAACCTGATACGTTATTTCATCATTCAATAGCTGTTCTTCATTGAAATGACTATATTCCTAATTTCATAGCCTATAGTTGAAACATAGATAGGCTTATGTTACTGTTTGAAATTTTTCCTTTAGGCCTATACAGGTTGAACCGTAAATAATGTCATTAATTATAGGAGCTTATTCTTTGAGATATTTCGATCCAAAATGTTTAATACAATTCTGCTCGTTTTTGCTTCCTTTTCGAGATAAAAATTGTTTTATAAGAAACATTTCATAGCGTGTTTTGGAAAAGCCATTGATTCAATTCCCAACAGGCATATATTCATTCATTTTAAGAGAGCAGTGTATTATGGTAATAAATTATTCAAATAATTTTAGCTTTGTCTTTGTGCAGAAATTTGATCTGAAAAAATGTAACTTTTCGTTCTGAAAAGAAATTTTAAAATGTTACTTTAATTTATTCGGATCAAATTTCTGCACATTTAAAGGACAAAACTAAAGCCATTTGAACAATTTATTATCATAATACACTGTTCTCTTAAATTGACTGAGCATATTGGGAATTAAATCAATGGCTTTTTCCGAAACACGTTATAAAAATTATCTCCATCATATATAGGATAAGAGACGATTACTCTTCGTATAAAAATTATCCCCACCATAACGAAAATAAAATAATTATATAAAACATAGCCTAACTTATATTTATACTTAGGCCTATGTAGGCCTTATAAGAGACAATTTATTCTTCGTTTAAAATTATCTCCATCATAACGGAAATAAATGAGCCGTTCAGAGCAGAAGTGGTGTAAGACAAAATTGGATAATGAGGTTTAAAGTAAAAATTCTGTAAAATACAGCGCAAAGTAGCAATTAATATGTCCTTCATGCTATCCAAATATAAGGCGATTTCTTGATTGTATAAAATGTCGCTATTAAAACGTACAAGAGACAATAATTTATTTTTCGTATAAAAATTATCGCCAAATTTCGCAATCAAACAAGATAAAATACAGTTTCCTTTTTGTTTTAAAGTTATTGTCATGTTGATGTAAATAAATTAAGGCTTTTTTATGTTTTACGATGTTTTTTATAAAAATTATCTCCATGATTATGCAAATAAATGTAAAAGACAATTTATTTTTTGGTATGAAGATGTAGCCTAAATAGGATAATAGAAGAGACTATTTCTTTACATAGCTATAAAATGATCGGTATGATAGTAAAAATAAATGTAATACAGGTATTATATTTTTCGCATAAAAGTTATCTCCATGATAAAGCAAATAAATATTGCAGCTCTATCTTTTACGTATAAAATTATCTGAATAATGATTAGGAGACAGTTTGCCCACGGATATTTCGTCCATACTCTGAGTTGCCCACAGATGAATTTTCCAATTGTTTTTCTAGTCATCTACTTCTTTGTCAGCACCCAGTTTGTCCACACGGTGAATTGCTCACAAATAGACCTAGTTCTAGTCTTACACTTCTTTTGCTACCGACCAAAGTGTTGGCTGTTGGCAAAGTTTCATATTCACATTAACTACGATATTTGAATACTCACTGATGACATATTCATAGTAATATTTCGCTTAACATCAAAATTTCTAGATAATCTTTCAGGCATGGAAAGGATAGTAGGCCTATAGTACCGTCGACAAAAGGTAAGAGATGTTAGAGTAGCTCATGACCTAATGACAGATATCACTACCACGAAGCCAACAAAATAAAATCGCCTTGTGAAAAGTGGGTGTCCTGTAATGGGCCTTACAATACAAATTTTAACACAGAGGAAGAAGAAAGAATCTTAAAAGAAGCGGCACCCACTCACGAAAGCGATCACGCGAAGTTGCTGTTCAAAACGTTACGAGAGCAAAGGAGCACCCAAATGCACCATCAGCATCGGTTTATCTTGAAGTAGACACAGTTATGGAAGAGGCGGTACAAATGAACTTGCCAGAGAACATCAGAATCCTCAAACATGTTAACAGGTAGACCTACAAAAACAAAGACCGGGCCCCCGATATTTAACACACACTGGTAGAGCTGGAACTTAGACCTCTCTATAACACTAACAATCAAGTCACCATAACGTAATTTAGCTGGGGGCCATCGACAAGTGAAGAAACCCATAAATAGGAAATTAGCTATTATAATCCAGGCACAAGTTGACAGCATTGCTTCAAATTATGAACAATATAAACAGAATCAACACATTGCGCTGCATCTAAGATAAATTAGTTACAAGCAGGGTTTAAGCTAGAAAATAAATAATTGACTTACAACAATGCAATTGGTGTTCACTATTCTTATGCAGATGACACAGTTTTACTTTTTGGAGGAAAAACCTGGTATGATGCATATAATAATTCAAATAATGGACTTAAATTAATAAAAAAAATTGTTTGACATAAATTATCTTTCTATCAACGAAAATAAAATCATAATTATTCCATTCTCATTATCTGAAAAATGTAACAAACCTCCTACATCTATATTAAGTACTAGCCGTACCCGTGCGCTCCGCTGCACCTGTTAGAAATAAATATAAAGTAATTACATAATTAAAATAGGACGTTTGATCCAGGGAACAACTTTTACAACAGCGCAAGATAATCTGCTTCGCTCATTACCCAATTTTTTTTTTGCACTGCATTTATTGCATATATATTTTATGCATTTTAACACGATTAAATTGAGCATAGTTAAAATTTGAATTATAAAATAATGGATTGCTAAGCTAACGTACTATTACTGCATACTAAATCAATACACTCTCGTTGTTCGTTAATTCTCTGAGATTAAAATGAGTGTACATAAATATTATTTTAAGAAATACAGAAAACGAATGTACAAAATAGCCTATCAAATTTTCTGTGCATAAGAAGCTATTTTAATCTTACCTGTCCTCGATTTACTCAGACGTTACTGTAATAACATTATAGCATTACGTCCATCTATTGAAACTACACTTTCCAATGGTGAAATAATAATTAATTATACAAATCGGTTAATACACAGAAACATTCTCTGTAGGCTATGTTTAATAGCTTTCGATTGTTCATGTCCAAGGCCCCTGTTTCGATTGTTGTTGTCCAAGGCCCCTTATAGACGAAGTCATTTTGTTCTTAATTCATTGCACCGTCTTAGATGGCGTTATTTTAATTTTAAAACTCATTTATCTCATTAAATATCAGTCCTATCAAAATTTTGTAAAGAATAAAACTTATCGGAAATCATTTTGAAAGAAACTTTTGTTATGTAACATTTTTCACAAAAATCAATAATAAGCGAGATATTTCGATTTATTTAATTCAGGCCCCCCTTATAACCCCACTTTTAAATAAAGTATTTTGAATGCCATATAGCCTAAAATCTAAATTACAACGCACTTAATTTATATTCCAATTTTCATATAAATCGGTTCAGACATTATCGCGTGAAAAGGTAACAAACATACAGACAGACATACAAACAAAAATTTCAAAAATGCGATTTTCGGTTTCAGGGTGGTTAATTATATATGTTAGGACCAATTATTTTTGGAAAATCGAAAATTACCAGAAAAATTTCGGCTACAGATTTATTATTAGTATAGATTAAATTACATAATTCTGATTGTTGTCTTATACAGTGTAAATGTCCGATTATTAAAGAGTCCTCTGAAGTTAAGTAGCCTATTTAGGCATAATTTTCGATAAACATTTAAAATGGAACCAACACATTAATTATCTTTGTAATAAATTACGTAAAATAGTATATTATTTTGTTTTATTGAGGAATTACTTGTCAATAAGTTTATTACGCACAATATATTTAACTTTATTTCAATCGGTAATTATGTATGGCATTATAGGATGGGGTAGCTCATTTAAATCCAATTTTAATCCACTTTATTTATTACAGAAGAAAATAATTAAAATATATCTTCATAAACCTATTGATTTTCCACCTCAAAATGTGTTTCTAGACTTTAATGTACTTAACGTAAGACAAATTTATTATATTGTATTAATAAAATTCCTACATAAAAATCGAAATAATTGTGAATTGTATTCTCATAGTTATGAAACAAAAGATAATGAATTCTTTAAGACTGTTTCAACCAAAATGCAAGACTGTTACAGTATTTAATCATAGTAGTAATTTAGGCCCAAGAATATATAACAAATTTATATTTAAATATCCTAATCTTGTCAATTCGAATAGTTCTAGTATTAAATTTAAAAAGTTATGTATGGACTTTATACAAATTGAAAAATTGTAAATTTAAATTTATATACTATAATTGAAAATTGTATTGTATAATTATTAATTATAATTGTATTGTAAAAGGTAAAGGTATCCCCGTAACATGCCATAAGACACTTGGGGGCATGGAGGTAATAATTATTAATTTCAATTCAGGAATCCGCCCCTGAGCACGAGTTCTGCTCTTTCAGAGGCGAGCTAAAGTTTCTCTGTATATTTTATATTTATGTTACAATTATTAGCAAAATAATAAATAAATAAATTGTGCAGAAAATAAAATTAATAAACTAAGTATGCAGAAACAAAAAGTTATGTAGGTTGTTTCTTGGAACTTTTATTACTTTCAATCCATCTTATCACACTCTAGATACAGGCCAGAATAAATGATTAGACATAGGTAGATTTAGAATCAATTACTGCTGAATTTAGATCATTTAAAATACGTGCCAAATTGCATATTTACTTGTTGAAAATCGACATGTTTCTAATTAATTCTTTTTATTTCTGTTTTTCCAGATTACGATATAAGAAATTTTAGCCTCCGCCTATTTTAAAATCCGGGCGAATCAGATCCAAAATTCAAATTACAATTTTTTAATTATATTTTTGTAGCCAATCACAAGTAACTTAAAACAAATTCTGAGCATTGTTGATTCGTCGCTTGCCTTTAAGCAGTTACTTGTTTGAAATCCTTCTTATATGGTACACGCTGTAGTTGTCCATGTCTCTGTTAAATAGTGCCCATTATACATACTGTAATGGAAAACTGGCTTCGATCCGGATCTTTGAAAGGAAAGGAACGTGATGATACGCTTCATTTAGGCAAAGTTCAAATATTAATATCAGTGATTCTAGTGCCATTAAAGTAATTCTATTACTTTCTAAATATTATAAGAGTTATTTGGAACTTGGATTTACTTGGTGTAGCAATGAAGTGAACTAAAACCTCGGTGCGTTGTTTGTTACGAAGTGCTTTAAACGAGTGTATCCCGCAGAAATTGAAACGGCACCTTAGAGACGAAACACGCAAGTGTAAAAAGTAAACCTGTTGAATTATTAATGTTACCAACATTTATTAATTTATTTTGTTTATTAATAAGTTAAAGATTATCCAAACTCCAACAGCCTTCAATTATTAAAAAAACGAAAATAAATTTTCTTTGATTAAGGTTAACTTAATTAGTTAATACTAATATAAAATTAATTGAAATAAATTAATTTTAATTAATTATTTCTATTTTAAAATATAGGTATACTGGTATTAAAATATGCTACAAAAATGATAAATCTGCTTTCGAAGGGAACAAGAGTAAGGTGGTCCGGGAACTGTTCTGACTTAAAAAGGTGGTTCCCACTTCAAAAAAGTTTGAGAAACGCTGGTCTAACGGGTAAATTAAACAACAAACGTTAAACCACATCAATTTGGCGTTGAGAAGACACTATAGGCCCTATTTTGTTACTTAGCCGAAGCCTGCGATGGTAGTCTTGAATCATATTAAACCTCTTATTATTATTATTATTATTATTATTATTATTATTATTATTATTATTATTATTATTATTATAACTATGAGACTAATTGCAAATATTTTAATTGCTGTAGTTTACCAGACGTCAGGATCTTGATTATTTATTTTTTGTAAAGTCATTAAGGGTGATATTGATTGTGAATCTTTCATAAGCAATATCAGTTTGGAACTCTATTCCTGCTAATGGTTTAAGATTTCATAAAATGTTTTATAATAGGAATTCTAAATCTCTGTCTCCGGTCTGCAGATGTATTAAATATGCTAATTTGCATGGATTGAACTTGGATCCATTTAATGTGTAGTATATCTTTTGAGTTTTTATGTTTTTATTAATTTATGATTGTCAAGACATGTATTATACTATTCTTGCCAATTCATATCTTTACAATATTACTTATATTATTCCAGTCTTCATTTATTTGATTTCATTAATACATTTGTAATTCACTCTATTCAATTGTCATTATTTTTAATTATCTCACTGAACTAATTTTAATAATTATTATTTGTGCTATTTATTTTGTTGCATTTGGTCAATTGATTAATGTAGACTATTATTTTGGTTGTATTTCATCTCACTGCCATTTCTATCATTCATTCTCATCATCATTTGTTGTTTTGTTTGTATCTTGTGCTAAACTGTGGCCTTGTGCTGTTGTTTCGCACATTAATATTATAAATAAATAAATTATTATTATTATTATTATTATTATTATTATTATTATTATTATCCGGTCTGCAGATGTAGTCTATAAAATATGCCATGGATTGAACTTGGATCCATGTAATGTGTAGTAGGGTATAACTTATACTTTTGTGTTTTTATGTCAGTTTTATTAATTTATGCCATTTGTAAGATATGTATCATAGGCTACTATTCTCGTCATTTGCATATCTTTATAATAGTACTTATATGATTCCAGTCTTCACTTATATTTCATTAATTCATTTGTAATTCATTTTATTTAATTTCCATTATTTTAATTATCTCATTGTACTAATTTTAATAATTATTTGTATTCATTGTTTTTTTGTTATCTATTCATTTTTTCTTTATTGTTTATTTGTATTTGTCTGTAATTTTCATAATTATTTGCATGCACTTTTGTTATTCCTTGGATACTGTAAATCTTGTGCTGAACTGTATTGGCTCCAGGCTGTTGTACAGCACAATAAATATTATAGTCGCGACGCTGTTATTTCCGGCGTGACTCCGCCTCTTTGCTTACGTCTTAGGAAGTGAAGGCTCTATAAAGTCTAGGTAGGTAGTATCATTCGCCATTTTTGTTCTTTCGTTGCCAAACTACCATACGAGGAATCTATTTGCCACACCGTTAAACATTATCATGTCGTTTATGATAATAAATCAAACGCACTGTAATTCATCAAATAATTAAGCGTCTTCGTGTTCTTTCTGCGAACTCCAACGAAAGAGCCAAAATGGCGGGCGATTATATTAAGTATTTATCGTGCCTTAAGAAATGAATAACGTCTTCATAAGCGAATCACAAGACGCACACGTTTAAATGTAGCCGACCTACAACGCGAATGGCTGCCGGAAATTAGAGCGACGGGACATAAATAAATAAATAAATAAATAATTATTAATAATAATAATTATTATTATTATTATTATTATTATTATTATTATTATTATCTTATTATTATTATCTTAAAATTTTTGGAAAAATCTAAATTAGTGGTGACTCAATTTCTTCAGGTTGACATTAATTCAATTACCAATTGGTCAGTTGATAACGGGATGATGGTTAATGAATCCAAAACTCACGTAATATCATTTTCACGGAAAGCCTCTACACTAAAATATAACTAAGTTATCATCTAAAAATATATTAGTTAACAGAAAAGATTGCGTTAGAGACCTCGGTGTATTAATTGACAAAAATTATATTTTCATAGCCACATTGATTATATTTATAACCATGCAATAAGAATGTTAGGAATAATACGGTAAATTAGGCCTACTTATTCTTTTTCAACATCTGACTCTCTTTTAATACTATACTATACATTAGTGAGATCGAAACTCGAATATGCATCTGTAGTTTGGAACACTATTACAACTACTGATTCGGCAGAACTGGAAAATATTGAAAGGAAATTTATATCATTACGAGTATGTTCTTACAGATTTCTGCCTGATAACTCCGGGTATAATAATGAGCAAAAATACAAATACTTTAAATGTCGAAGCTTGTATGCCAGACGTCATGATCTCGATTACTTATTCTTATGTAAGATCCTTAAAGGTGACATTAATTGTCAATCTTTCTTAAATAGTGTCAGCTTTCGTATTCCTAGGAAGGACATGAGACATTACAAACTCTTGTATAGGCCTATTAGAAATTCTAAATCTTTCTCTCCGGTCTCCAGATGTATTAAAATGCTAACTTACATGTAGGCGATTTCGATCCATTCAGTATATAGAAGTATTAAACATGGCAATGTCCTTTAGCAATTTTATTATTATCTACTTATTTTATATTCTATCTTTATCCAACAATCCATTAGCCTTGTCTTACTTCAAACAAATTGGTATTTCTTTCTTTATTTAATTAATTATTCCATTAACATAATTAATTAATTTCTTCATAAATTAATCATTGTAAAACTGTGTAGCAGTCTCTTCAAAAACATTTGCAATTGTCTTATTTTAATTTCAATTATCTTCAGTTAATTTGTTTACTTTATTATTATTATTATTTTATTATTATTATTAATTAGTATTATTATTATCTTCATGTAGCCATTTTACTAGGCTATTAGTCCTATTTAGCCTACTTTATAAATTCTTCTAAAAACATCGGCTTTGCAATCCAGCGTCTTATTTTAATACTTATCTTCAGTCCATTATTTTATTTACTTTATTATTATTATTATTATTATTATTATTATTATTATTATTATTATTATTATCATCTTCATGTAGCGTATTTTTATCTACTCTTCATGTAGCACTTATATTTACTTTAAGTGTAGCAGTCTCTTCTAAAAACATCGGCTATGCAATCCAGCGTCTTATTTTAATATTATCTTCAGTTCATTATTTTTTTACTTTATTATTATTATTATTATTATTATTATTATCTAGTATTATTATTATCTTCATGTAGCCTATTTTACTAGGCCTATTAGTCCTATTTAGCCTACTTTATATGTAGCAGGTTCTTCTAAAAACATCGGCTTTGCAATCCAGCGTCTTATTTTAATACTTATCTTCAGTCCATTATTTTATTTACTTTATTATTATTATTATTATTATTATTATTATTATTATTATTATTATTATTATTATTATTATTATTATCATCTTCATGTAGCGTATTTTACTAGGTCTACTACTTATATTTACTTTAAGTGTAGCAGTCTCTTCTAAAAACATCGGCTATGCAATCCAGCGTCTTATTTTAATATTATCTTCAGTTCATTATTTTTTTACTTTATTATTATTATTATTATTTTATTATTATTATTATTATTATTATTATTATTATCTTCATGTAGCCTATTTTACTAGGCCTATTAGTCCTATTTAGCCTACTTTATATGTAGCAGGTTCTTCTAAAAACATCGGCTTTGCAATCCAGCGTCTTATTTTAATACTTATCTTCAGTCCATTATTTTATTTACTTTATTATTATTATTATTATTATTATTATTATTATTATCATCTTCATGTAGCGTATTTTACTAGGTCTACTACTTATATTTACTTTAAGTGTAGCAGTCTCTTCTAAAAACATCGGCTATGCAATCCAGCGTCTTATTTTAATATTATCTTCAGTTCATTATTTTTTTACTTTATTATTATTATTATTATTATTATTATTATTATTATTATTATTATTATTAGTATTATTATTATCTTCATGTAGCCTATTTTACTAGGCCTATTAGTCCTATTTAGCCTTTTATATGTAGCAGGTTCTTCTAAAAACATCGGCTTTGCAATCCAGCGTCTTATTTTAATACTTATCTTCAGTCCATTATTTTATTTACTTTATTATTATTATTATTATTATTATTATTATTATTATTATTATCATCTTCATGTAGCGTATTTTACTAGGTCTACTACTTATATTTACTTTAAGTGTAGCAGTCTCTTCTAAAAACATCGGCTATGCAATCCAGCGTCTTATTTTAATATTATCTTCAGTTCATTATTTTTTTTTATTATTATTATTATTATTATTATTATATTATTATTATTATTATTATTATTATTATTATTATTATTAGTCCACTAGGCGTAGGCATATTACTGTATTGAATTTGCAAATAGGATTACTTAATTGTATTTATTAAATCTAAATGACAGTCAAACTAATGGCATTCCAAAATATGTAGGCTAAATTAGATTTTCCTTTTTCAAGATTAAATAAATAAGAAGTGAAACATTCGAAAGTGTAAAATAGACCTAGGACGTCTAGGCCTTAATTATAAAATTTGACAAACAACTTTTGGTATTTTTTTATTACAATCTTACGCCCTTCATTTGACAACAAACATTCTGGCACATAGACCTAATTTCACAAAATGTGTCAATAATAGAACCTCAATGCCAATTTTTGGATAGGCCTATGACATACGCTATAGGTGAAAATATTGACTTTGTCGCCGCTACACACTTAATGAAAAGAGCCTGAAGGGTGCGCTGGGTTGCGGTAGCATTTCCGCCTCACGAGCGAACTCAAACAATTGCGCTTACCAAGGAAATCGGCAGAGGTCGCCCCGAAGCCGGAAGCTGCGGCGGCGGCGAGATGTCCGAGGTGCAGGGGGTGGTGCAGCACTGCCGGGGGCAGCCGTTGGTGCGGCGACAGCACGTGCTGCTGTTGCTGGGTGGGACTCATCGCCTGGTGCGTTGGACGCGGCGCCAGGATACTGTCGATCGTAAACAAAGACGACGACGACGCCGGACTCGATGACGTCGAAGACGTTGCGGATGTCCTGGAAGTGGATGACGTCACTGGTAATTGATGGTGATGCTTCATCGGGCTAGAGAGCTGATCCGGATGTTCCGGGCTGTAACAGGTGCCTAGCAACATTCTGAAGTGTTCGTTGTAGCAGAGAACCGTCTTAGAAACAACACGACTCTGATTTACACATTTTATGAACTGTCTCACACTAAGATGGAGCCAAAATCAAATCTTCATTCGATATCGTCTAAAAAATGGTTTTTATATTTTATATCCAGGCGTAGCAATATCGATTGATGTCTTCACATTCTTAAATGTTCACTAAATATTTCGATAATGCCTGTCAGACTTCGTGGAAATGATGGTAGGCTGCATAAAACTTCTGTGTAGTTCTATTTACTGTCGCACAAAATTAGAACAAAACACAATAAAATCGGAATACTCTCGCTGTTAAACCAACGCTTTATCTACTATCACAATTGTATGACAGTCATCGTAGCACTCTGTTAACAACAGCGATACCGTCGGAGTAGGGAATGTTTGCGCACCGCACACGTGCTGTTTTCCTCGACTAGCTGCTCATCTTAAAAGAGAGTTGTGACACCTCAGTTTCAGCCGCGGTTTCGGTGTATACAGACCCACATGGAGCAGCGGCGTGGTGTCTCGCTACCGGCCGTCGCTCCTATTGGCTCCCCCCTCGACACTAGCGATGCCCCCTCCTCCTCGCGCTTTTCCCACGAAGCGTTTACTGCTATAGACGTGACAATAGAGATGGGGCGGGACATAGCCACCCCTCTCTCCTCCTCTGCGACCTCTGGGATCATTTTCGTCTCCCCCTTTCAATCGTGTAGAGAAACTTGTCCTTCTGAAAAGCTATCAAAATGCAATCAAATGCCGATGAGCTCCGCCACGCTGTTTGCGTTGATGTAATCCTCAAGATATAATTGTCCGACCTTCCTGACTCGGTGAGCGATGCCTTTCACGCGCTTTGTGGTGCGACGGGTTTGACTCTGCTGAGATTACTAGCGTCATTTTCCAGTCAAAATAATGGACGGAATTATGGAATATAGGCTTGTTACGCTCGAGAGATACAGGGCGCCCATAAAGTAAATGTGTAAATTATTATTATTATTATTATTATTATTATTATTATTATTATTATTATTATTATTATTTTATTTTTATTATTAGGGCCTATTATTATTATATTTATTATTATTATTATTATTGTTATAATTATATTTATTATTATTAGGGCCTATTATTATTATTATTAGGGGGCATATTATTATATTTATTATTAGGGCCTATTATTATTATTCCCTTTGGAGTTCTGGGTAACCATTTGGAATGCTATTTTATTTATTTTTGTTACCATTTCTTCGGGATGCCATTATTCTCTAATTTCCTCACATCTAATTTTACCTCGTAAAGTCTCTCCACTTAACAAGCGTAGACATCTCCTCTATGAACAGTTAATTCTGTGTTTAATCATGTTGCCGGAAAACCCAACATTCACTTCCATAGGCTATAGAAGAGCTGGTTTAGAAATAACATTGTGGTAGTATCTAGGCCTAATTTGAATCTCTTTTCTCATATAGGCCTACAGTAGGTCTATTTTCCAAAATTTCTCTTCAACGCGCCATTTAATGTTATATTTTACTAACTTTGTCTGAACATTTTTGGGATTTCAAATTGAGGTTTAGGCCTAGGCTTATGACTTTCCACGTATAGGCCTACAGAATCTGTTACCTAATTGATAATTTTATCTATTAGTTTAACTCTACAAAGGGTTTTTCATTGGTTTAGTTTTACTTTCAGAAATATTTGAATCTCTTTCCTCATATAGCCCTACAGTAGGTCTATTTTCCAAAATTTCTCTTCAACGCGCCATTTAATCTGTTATAGGCTATTTTACTAACTTTGTCTGAACATTTTTGGATTTCAAATTGAGGTTTAGGTCTAGGCCTATGACTTTCCACGTATATACAGAATCTGTTACCTAATTGATAATTTTATCTAGGCCTATTAGTTTAACTCTACAAAGGGTTTTTCATTGGTTTAGTTTTACTTTCAGAAATATTATTATTATTATTATTATTATTATTATTATTATTATTATTATTATTACTGTTATTATTATTATTATTATTATTATTATTATTATTATTATTATTATTATTACTTATAGACTGTTGCAAGCGTCGTTAAATAAACCATAATTTAATTTATTATTAGTAGGTCTATGACACTCAGGAGGAAATTAAACGCAGAATAAATATGGGAAATGCCTGTTATTATTCGGTTGAGAAGCTTTTGTCATCTAGTCTTCTGTCAAAAAATCTGAAAGTTAGAATTTATAAAACAGTTATATTACCGGTTGTTCTGTATGGTTGTGAAACTTGGACTCTCACTTTGAAAGAGGAACAGAGATTAAGGGTGTTTGAGAATAAGGTTCTTAGGAAAATATTTGGGTCTGAGAGGGATGAAGTTACAGGAGAATGGAGAAAGTTACACAACGCAGAATTGCATGCATTGTATTCTTCACCTGACATAATTAGGAACATAAAATCCAGACGTTTGAGATGGGCAGGACATGTAGCACGTATGGGCGAATTCAGAAATGCATATAGGCCTAGTGTTAGTTGGGAGGCCGGAGGGAAAAAGACCTTTGGGGAGGCCGACACGTAGGTGGGAAGATAATATTAAAATGGATTTGTGGGAGGTGGGATATGATGGTAGAGACTGGATTAATCTTGCTCAGGATAGGGACCGATGGCGGGCTTATGTGAGGGCGGCAATGAACCTCCGGGTTCCTTAAAAACCAGTAAGTAAGGCCTATTACTCTTATTATTATTATTATTATTATTATTATTATTATTATTATTATTATTATTATTATTATTATTATTATTATTACCATCTTCTGATTGAGGTTCTGCCTGATATGTCCATCCTTCGACACGGAAAATGATCGCTCTACTGTTGCGTGAATATATCCAAGTGCCGTTTGTGATAACGCCACATTCACACTGGGAAATATTAAGTATCGAGGTCCGAGGACGAAGGCGAGTCGTAGCAGCGATGTATCTGTATGTCACGAAACGACATATTCCCTACGAAGGCTTTATGACAATAACTTCATTTAGGTCAAAATTACATAAATTCTTACTTAACAGATTAATTGCTGATTAATATTTGTTACTTATAATGAAACTAACATCTGTCCATTCTTATTATTATTATCATTAATTTCTCTAAATAGATTTACAAAACCTCTAATGGCAATTACATTAATATTCTCATTATAGAATATATTTTCTCCCTGTAACATAGTCCTAGTAAGCTTATATTAAATTAATTTTCATCACTTTATGAGCTATCTCAAATATTAAATTAATTATAATTCATTGAATTAAATTAGCTCATAAATTAAGTTACTACTTTACCTTATAGATTTATCTAAATTTAAATAAATGTGTAGTGAAGAATATTGCTGGAGAACCTTTTAAATGTAGTGTAAATATTTGTAATTTAAATTTATGTATTGTATTGATTAAGGCTGGTTGAGTGGAAGAGAAGGCCTTATGGCCTTAACTCTGCCAGCGAAAATAAAACATTATTATTATTATTATTATTATTATTATTATTATTATTATTATTATTATTATTATTATGGCTTAGCGATAGAGCTCTATCTTCTTGTTACAAAGACCGGGCTTTGGATCTCTCTATGTAAAATGCACAGAAGTGTAGTCGTAGGCCAAATAAAATAGTAGAGTCTAACAGAGTGCTTCGCCAAAAGTTTATCAATATGAAAATAATAATAATGATAATAGACTACAATTAGCCTGTTACTAGACTTTTGTTGTTAATATTATTCTTATTTTTATTATTAGTATGGTAAAATCTCGATAAGACGCTCTTCAAACAACCGCGAGTAAACCGTGTAGGCCTATTTAGCCTACAGGGACTGCGTCTTTTTCCCTCCGGTCTCCCAACTAACACTTTATATGCATTTCTGGATTCGTCCATGCGTGCTACATGCCCTGCCCATCTCAAACGTCTGGATTTAATGTTCCTAATTATGTCAAGTGAAGAATATAATGCGTGCAGTTCTGCGTTGTGTAACTTTCTCCATTCTCCTGTAACTTCATCTCTTTTAGCCCCAAATATTTTCCTAAGAACTCTGTTCTTTTCTCAAAGTAAGAGTCCAAGTTTCACAACCATACAGAACAACCGGTAATATAACTGTTTTATAAATTCTAACTTTCAGATTTTTTGACAGCAGAATAAATGACAAAGGCTTCTCAACCGAATAATAACAGGCATTTCCCATATTTATTCTGCGTTTAATTTCATTTATTTTTGTTACTGTTGCTCCAAGATATTTGAATTTTTCCACCTTTTCGAATAATAAATCTCTAATTTTTATATTTCCATTTCGTAGAATATTCTGGTCACGAGACATAATCATATAGACCCTAAATTAACCTACTTGTGTTTGCTAATGATGCCGTGTTATTAGCGGATTATGGAGATAAGAGTCCAACGTTCGGCATTTCAATTGGAGCTTAGAGTCTATTTCTTAGGAATAGCCTATGGAATGAAATATTTAGTTGATAAGACTAAAGTAATGGGTTTCACAGGATAAATTATCTTTGTAGTAGAATGTGTATTTGTTTAAAATGTCTATGTTAATAATTATTTGATAAGGTTAGTAAACCTGTACAGAGTGAATCCGTAATGTCATTAATTTCAGGGGGTCATTCTTTGACATAGGCCTATTTGGAAAAAGTTCAATACAATTTTGCTCGTTTTTGCTTCCTTTTCGAGACAAAAATTATTTTATACAAAACATTTCATAGTGTGTTTTGGGAAAGCGACTGATTGAATTCCCAATATCCTCAATCAATTTAAGGGAGCTGTGTATTATAATAATAAATGATTGAAAGAATTTTAATTTTGTGCTTTAAGGGGTTAGGTACAGCTTACAGCAGTAAAAATTTGGAAATATTCAACATTTTTTTTTCCTCCATTACTGTATCTTGTACAATAATGAAAATTAGTAGTATGTGTAAAACACTGGCCTTTCGCTATATGAAAAAAAAATATTTTTACGATTTAAAAAAAAATATTTACTTTTTTTTTTTTTTTTTTCAAAATTCAGTTCACTGTGCAGTAATAAAGCTTTTCCCACTTAACTCAAAAACTATCCAAAATTCTGTGATGAAATGTTTTGTTGTATTTATGCATGTCATATCCACAATATGATGCAAGATCACTTCTGTACTTTTGATAGATTGTCTGATAAAAATAAATTGATTTAAAAATGGTCAAATATCAGTTTTTACGTCTAACACAAAGTAAAAAAAATATATATAACTTATATATATATTATTTATTGAGGAATGTAGCTGAAAGAGCATGATATTGTAAACACGTGTTTCAGCAATAAAATAAAAGAGAGAGAACATGAAAAAAAAAGTTAACAGGTTATGAGTTATGAGGGAAACTTTCATCACTGCACAGTAAACTGCGACCATTCTGAATTTTGAAAAAAATATATATATATATATATAAAATTTTTTAAAATCGTAAATATATAGGCTATATATATATATATATATATATATATATATATATATTTCCATATAACTTAGCAGAAGGACAGTGTTTTAATCATACCAATTTTCATTATTCTACAAGATACAGGAGGGTTTAATGGAGAAAAAAAAAAAGTTGAATATTTCCAAACATTTTACTGCTGTAAGCTGTACCTAACCCGTTAATACAGAAATTTTATCCGATCAAATGTAGCATTGTAAAATTCGTTTGTAGAACGAAAAGTTACATCTGTTTGTGTTAAATTTCTGCACATTTAAAGAACAAAGCTAATTTTCTTCAATTAGTTGTTATCATGATAGCCTATACTGCTCTCTTTAATTGACTGAGCATACCGGGAATTAAGACAAAAGAAGCAAAAACGAGCAAAATTGTATTAAACTTTTGTGCGCGATCGTGCGTATTTGCTTGGTTTCCGCACAAAACCAATCCGCGGAAAATGTAAAATTCCACATTCAGTATTCCAACTAACAATTTCCCTCTTCTTACCGCTTAAGTGACATAAGTTATTGATTTTACTGCTTTAGGCTTTTAACATATTATTTTTAGAGACGTTCAATATAGTAATAATTATAAATTGGAAACTTACCACTGCAATTTCTCCTAAATTGCACTGTTAATTATTATTTTTAAATATTTGCAAAAATTAAGTAAACTCTACAACTCCACTAAAGTTACTGCATTCGTGATGCAAGTAACATTAAGGAAGCCGAAAAAATCAACAAGATTCCAGATGCCGATGTTATTACTGCAATATGTTATATAAATAATATTGTTAAAATATTAAAATGAAAAATAAATCATTACATAACCTTACCGTTTGTTTCAAGTTCGCATTTATAGACTGGGGGGAAAGAAAGACATATATCACGGCCTGTTGGAGTATAGTAAACACAGAAAACATTTTAAAGCAACAATGTTGAATATAGATATTTTTGTTTTGCAAATTTGCCGTCATTGAACAGAAACCAAGATGGAGATTTCATTGCAGCTAATTAGAAATTCCGCTTTCAGGTGTGTAATAAACTGTCTTCGCACAAAATAATGTACGATACACTAGCGGTATGTTTTCTTTCAATTCACGGAAATTAAAAAAGCTCAACTACGTTTCGCTTTTTCAGACTTTTCCTCGAACATGAAAACTTCAACATACCGCTCTTGTAACGCATATTACTATTTTGTTTGAAGTATCTCAAAGAATAACCCCTTGAAATTAATGACATTACTTACAGTTCATTCCTTATTTTTGAAAACTAGAAGAATTAAACTTTCAGATGTCATAAAAATATAAAAAAAAATCAAGTTTTTGGAGGAGAATTAAAAATTAAGGCTAGATGAGTAGGCTACCTTAAGAAATGTCACTATTCTTACCTTCCATTCCACATCAGATGTCCTCGTAATACAGAGCTTGACACAACACAAACTACTGTGTAGTCAGTCGCCACACAGGTCTATTCAATTGTGTTCATGTGTACACTGATGTCAAGTATAAGATAAGCAGTGTAATCTGTTCATTTAATTTCACCGTTATTATTAATACAGATGAACTTTGTATAGTGTAGGTATTTGGTCGCATTTGCACTATTTGCAGTTCATTCCATTGCAAAGGCAATTTAACAGAATTATGGTGAAGCCTTATCTTGACGCGTGTAAGACGATTCGTAGGCTACATCGCGCGTGTCTGTGGACTATTATAAAGCCAAACGATTTAAACTTGGGGCTGAAGGCCGGTCGGCTAGAGTTGATTTCCAACGTTGCCAAATCTTACAGATAGAGCACGTGGTAATCTGCTTATGATTGTAGTTTTTTTTTCTACCAAGTGGTTTGAAGTTTGATTACTGCTTGCTTTATAGAAAGTTTAAATGCTGTTCGTAAAAGCTTTATAGGCCTAGGCCTTTGTTTGAAGTTTGATTGCTGCTTGCTCTATAGAAAGTTTAAATGCTGTTCGTAAAAGTTTTATAGGCCTAAGCCTTTGTTTGAAGTTTGATTACTGCTTGCTTTATAGAAAGTTTAAATGCTGTTCGTAAAAGTTTTATAGGCCTAGGCCTTTATTTGAAGTTTGATTACTGCTTGCTTTATAGAAAGTTTAAATGCTGTTCGTAAAAGCTTTATAGGCCTAGGCCTTTGTTTGAAGTTTGATTACTGCTTGCTTTATAGAAAGTTTAAATGCTGTTCGTAAAAGTTTTATAGGCCTAGGCCTTTGTTCGAAGTTTGATTACTGCTTGCTTTATAGAAAGTTTAAATGCTGTTCGTAAAAGTTTTATAGGCCTAGGCCTTTGTTTGAAGTTTGATTACTGCTTGCTTTATAGAAAGTTTAAATGCTGTTCGTAAAAGTTTTATAGGCCTAGGCCTTTGTTTGAAGTTTGATTACTGCTTGCTTTATAGAAAGTTTAAATGCTGTTCGTAAAAGATTTATAGGCCTAGGCCTATGTTTCTTTTTCTCGAGAGAGTCTTTCATGGTGTCCGTAGTGATCAGAGCTATTTCATAGAATTAAGAAGCTAACATAGGCCTACATAGTATAACTTATTAGATTATTTTCTTATTCCTGATATTATGGCTAATCCTCAGTTCCGAAACGTCGAACATTTCTACATATTTGTATTCTTCTTCTTTTACTACCTTTCCTGATTAAGCATTTCTGCCCGTTCCTACTCTCATCTTATCCTCGGTCTTCCCCGGCCCCGGAACAATTTTTCCCTTCAAATTATTCAAGTCTGCTCTACAGGAAGCTTTACCTAAAAGACTAGATTTGCATAATATAGCCTATACGTTACTGTAGGCACGTTAACAGAAAACCACAATTCCAAGTCACACAAGTTTGTGTGCGCTCGATGTGGGTCTCTGGCGTCTCAACAACCCACTCGAGTTGTGTGGATATAAAGGGAAAAATTCAGACTGTGTTGGGTGAAGTTCCTGGGTAGCTCAGTTGGTAGAGCGCTGGTACGTTCAGCTAGAGATCCCGGGATCGATACTCGGCCCTGGAACAACTTTTCCCTTGAAATTATTCAAATCTGCTTTACAGGGAACTTTACTTGAAGAACTTGCATAATTTAACTAATAATTTGAAAGTGTTAATTTGAGGGATGCAAGTTTCTTTCGTTTTTAATGAACGAGTGTTAAATACAGTCTCAATCCAACAAGTCTATTATCTATTGATCATACCATACTTCTACCAGAATCCAACGAACCTTTAGACTAATATCAATTATTTGAAAAGTGATATTCATATTGAGTTAATACTCCAATTCCAGAATAATTTTATTTTCCAAAATTTCCATTAATCTTCGTCAAGAGTAGGCCTACAAATCAATCTCCGCCGACACCAATAGCTTATTAAAAAGCACAAATGATAAAATTAATCTCCACAAATACCTGTCCCTGATCATAGGCCTATAATTACTTGAGACTAAGAGGAAATCAGAAAATAGGAAAGACTGGAGGAAGCTGGGTTTGCAGTGAAAGACATGCTCTTGGGCAGGACACTATGAATGAATGAATGAATGTATACATAGGCCCTACTGTACTCTAAGTTACACACACACACACACACACACAAACACACACATAATACATAGCCTACGTACGATGAAAGAGTAATGGAACGGAGAAAAATTCTCTCCGGCGCCGGGATTTGAACCCGGGTTTTCAGCTGTACGTGCTGATGCTTTATCCACTAAGCCACACCGTATACCACCCCGGCGTCGGACAGAATTGTCTCTGATTAAGTTCCAACTCTTGGGTTCCTCTAGGCCTACGCCCTCTGCACTACGTCATAGATGTCTATGAACATAGGACCGAAGTCCACACATGTGCTGAGGTGCACTCGTTATGAGTGACTAGTTGGCCGGGATCCGTTCCATTACTCTTTCATCGTATGATGACGCAGAATATCTGCATGGAAATATCATATGTACTTCGGTCGCGTAATATAAGTTATAGCCTACGTAGTTAAATTCTCAGAGTCATGTCTATAGGATACATGTGTGACTTGACATACAAATGATAAAATAACTTTAAGAGTCGATTTCTAAAACGAGGTCTAGACCACGGCCATGGCTTTAAACCGCGTTTGTGTTTATAAAACGAGGTCTTTCACATTTTTCTGAGCCACGGCTCGAAACCATGGTCTGAAGCAGAGACCACGGCTGGGGTAGGTTTAAAACCACGACTTCAGGTATACGAGATGGAGTAGTAGATCAGCTGGATGATTATCAAAGGGAAATTTGTCTCTACGGGTATTAAATCGCCGGATTAGAGTGATGAGAGACAGGAAAAATCCTTTGTAACTATATAACGACGATAATTTCTGGCAAATATTTCGATTTTCGAAGGAATCAACGCAACATTTAGCAAGAATGCTAAATAATAATCTGCAACGAAATTCAAGAGGCAGCAGGTTGACAATTTTTTTTACACCTTGTTCCTTTGAGGAAAGTAAGATAAGCTTATAACTTAGGTAATATTTCATATTAACTTACTTGTACCTTTATGCCTATAAGACAATAAAACTTAATTCTTAGTTTTTACCATAGTTTTGGACATTTTATTTAATACTCGAAAATGATGTGGGCCTACAAGAATATGAAGCAAATGTGATTTTGTATTTTTATTTTAAGTTTTATGCTACTGGGGCTTTCCACGTAGTATTATATGTGAAAATAGAATAATAGGCCTACTACATTTTAGTTTCAATTGAAATTTTAATCCAGTTAATATTTAGGTTATTCATTCCTTAGAACCGGGTTTTCAGGTAGTTAATGTTGGTAGTATTTATGAACAAATAATAAACTACAACATAAACGCTCGATTTGTGCTGATCATTCTGGTACCTAAAAATCCGTTCCCTATTAAATACTAAGTAGTGCTAGTATTTTAAACGCACATATATTATGTAAATTAGTAAATATAACTAGGTCTATACCTTAGCTGAGAAAAAAAAGAATATGACTTACTGCAGCCGTGGCGAGAATGCGACTCCCGAGTACATTGTGGCTCGCAGTGAGAGCTATGCATTTCTCTCGCTTCTAACCTCCCCCACACCTCACTCACTGGAGTCAAACACCGTTCCATTTGTATTTGTCTCTGACCTGCGAGTGGCATATGTCTCTCTCGAAACCATGTACCTCTACAAAAACGAAAATTTCAAATAGGATGGGAGGACGTATTTTTGCTGTCATTACGATGAGAATATTAAATGTATGATTTGTTCACGAGTATTACGAGGAAAACGGTTGTATAATATAAAACGGCATTATACTACATTAAACATTAAAAATTAGATGTTAATAATAATAATAATAATAATAATAATAATAATATCATCTCTGTACGTCGAACCTTTTTCAGCAGATGTACGAATAATGCGGTTAGATCTTCAATTTAAACTCACAGGTTTACAATGTGATGTCAAATGAAAGCTAGATGTAAGGACTTGACAAATGTTGAACTTCCAAAACTTTGCCAAAAAATAAATATCCGAAGCTTCGTTCTTTCGCTTGCTCTGTTGAAGCCATGTTCGCTACAACTTACGTTTGTGAAAAATTATTTTCAACAATGAAAATAGTAAAAACCAAATTTAGATCACAACTGACAGACAAATAACTTCGGGATCAACTACGACTGGCAGTAAGTGACATCATTCCTGATTTTTAAACTTTGTCACAGACAGTTAATTTTAGGTTGTGATATTTTTCATTTATTGTTCATTCCTTTCTTCGTTACATGTACTAAACTTTAGTTTGTACCCTTGTACTGTATAAAATTATATTTAAGCGCTTGACGTAAGGAAAATGAAAATCCGTTAATAAGCCAGACAGTTGCTTCACTTCCCCTTCGGGTGTCCGCTTACCTCCATATGTGCTATGCACGTTGCAGGTTACACAGTGGCTCGGCGCACAACTACATTTTCGCCACGGCTGACTTACTGCAATTCAACAAAAATATTAATCCCAATGTTCATTTCTTTCTAATATAGACTGTTTACAAGAATAAAAATCGACTTTAAGCTGCGTTGCCATATTTTATATAAAACCCACGAATCTCGGTTTCTTCTCAAGCTGCATCTCTACTTCGTTTTAGAAATCATATAAGCATTCAGACCTCGAACGCGGTTTAAAAGCCGAGGTTTGGAACCACGATTTCGTTCGTGTTTTAGAAATCGACCCAAAATGTTGTAACATACTCTATAAGCTAACTTAGGCCTACAAATTTATAAAGAGATTATATTTTTGACAGCGATGTTGATGCTTTATTGATTAGATAAAGAGAATTACACTCTACAGAGATGTCTTCTAAAACTGGGCTAAAGTAAAAAGAATGGCTGGTCCGTTAAGTGCAGAGGGAACTCTGCCACTGCAATATTTGACGAGGGCTTTAAGACTTAATCTATTTGCTTGCTCGATTCCGAGCTTTCTTTCCGTCTTATTTTGGCTTAAAGGTAAACTCTTAGCGGGTAACTGGATGAGGGAGAAGTTACAGCTCAGAGGTTTGTCTTTGGAATAATGAAGGCAGAGCTCGACTCACGTGGAACACACACACGGGGGGGGGGTCAGTCCCCTCCAATCCAAACACGGCGCTCGCCCCTTAGCGCAACAAATTACTTTCCGCCCCCCCCCCTCCACGCTCCGGTTTATTTTCATTGTTCACCAAGTGTGTCAGCTCGGAATCGAACGCAAGACATCGTAGTACATCGACTCTTTAATGTTCAGTCCTTCTACTCACGTATCTCACCACCGGAAACCTTCAAAACAATAACATTCAGTCTACATCTACATGGGCTACGTACGGACTTGAGTAGAATTGGCCTACATTGGGAAGGAGAATGTGGAAAATATGTTGACTAACTTTATACGAGGGCTGTACCCGGGACGAGTCCTTACACTAAAGCTTGCTTTAGCCCATTGTGTGCCCTATACAAGAAGGCCTGGGCCTATAGGCTATGCGATGACTAGGGGGCGGATGTTGATGACCTAAAAATCTACTTAAAATGATCATTAAAACATCTTTAAACTAATGGAAAAATTACATGAAATTAAAAGAAAATGGCATTTAAATATTATTCACCGTACTCGCACCACATGTTCTTAAAGATTAGTCACTTTGATTCAATGACTGCCCTACAAATCTCGGAGAGAGGAGGCAACTTCCTGGAATTTGGCTAAGATAAAGGAAAAGTACATGCAACAAAATGATGGTTTTAAGGAAAAACTATAGATTTTAATGAGGATTTACAGTGTGTTTCAGTCAGAAGTGGTCCATGTCAGTGACTTCATTCTCTATCTCCTCCTTTCGCGCTTTAGGCTACTTTTGTTACCAGATCTTCCAGATGAGGGAGTGTGTATAACAAAACAAATTGTGGGCACAGCATGCATTCTTGCAATCTTTGTGTTAAAAATACTGTCTACTACAGTAGACATCCCTTCCGAACCATGTTGAGGATACAACGAGCCCTTTTCCTGAAAGTAGATTATCGATCGCTCTCGATACTCCCAGGAAAAGTAGACTATCTAGTGTTTTTCCTGAAAGTAGAATATTAGTGTTTTTCCTGAAAGTAGAATATCGATCTCTCTCGATACCCCCAGGAAAAAAATATCGAGTCCTCTATAGGCTACCTGAGGTTGCAGGTTCGATCCCGGGCCAGGTCGATGGCATTTAAGTGTGTTAAATGTGACAGGCTCATGTCAGTAGATTTACTGGCATATAAAAGAACTGCGGACAAAATTCCGGCACACCGATGACGCTGATATAACCTTGGCAGTTGCAAGCGTCATTAAATAAAACATAATTTTTTTATCGAGTGCTTTTCCTGAAAGTAGACTATCGATCGCTCTCGATACTCCCAGGAAAAAGTATCTAGTGATTTTCATGAATATAGACTATCGACCGCTCTCGATACTCCCAGGAAAAAGTATCGAGCCCTTTTCCTGAAAGTAGATTATCGATCGCTCTCGATACTCCCAGGAAAAAGTAGTTAGTGTTTGTCCTGAAAGTAGACTATCGACCGCTCTCGATACTCCCAGGAAAAAGTATCCTATCTAGTGTTTTTCCTGAAAGTAGACTATCGACCACTCTCGATACTCCCAAGAAAAAGTATCCAGTGTTTTTTCCTGAAAGTAGACTATCGACCGCTCTCGATACTCCCAGGAAAAAGTAGCCTATCTAGTGTTTTTCCTGAAAGTAGACTATCGACCACTCTCGATACTCAAAGGAAAAAGTATCCAGTGTTTTTCCTGAAAGTAGACTATCGACCACTCTCGATACTCCCAAGAAAAAGTATCCAGTGTTTTTTCCTGAAAGTAGACTATCGACCGTTTTCGATACTCCCAGGAAAAAGTATCTAGTGTTTTTCCTGAAAGTAGACTATCGACCACTCTCGATACTCCCAGGAAAAAGTATCTAGTGTTTTCCTGAAAGTAGACTATCGAGCGCTCTCAATACTCCCAGGAAAAGTATCGAGCCCTTTTCCTGAAAGTAGATTATTCGCTCTCGATACTCCTAGGAAAAAGTATTTAGTGTTTGTCCTGAAAGTAGACTATCGACCGCTCTCGATACTCCCAGGAAAAAGTATCTAGGCCTAGTGTTTTTCCTGAAAGTAAACTATCGACCGCTCTCGATACTCCCAGGAAAAAGTATCTAGTGTTTTTCCTGAAAGTAGACTATCGACCGCTCTCGATACTCCCAGGAAAAAGTATCTAGTGTTTTTTCTGAAATTAAATTTTTGGCCGCTCTCGATTATCCCAGGAAGAAGTATCTAGTGTTTTTCCTGAAATTAAACTATCGACCGCTCTCGATATCCCAGGAAAAAGTATCTAGTGTTTTTCCTGAAAGTAGACTATCGACCGCTCTCGATAGCCTATTCCCAGGAAAAAGTATCTAGTGTTTTTCCTGAAATTAAATTTTTGACCGCCTCGATTATCCCAGGAAAAAGTATCTAGTGTTTTTCCTGAAATTAAATTTTTGACCGCTCTCGATTATCCCAGGAAAAAGTATCTAGTGTTTTTCCTGAAAGTAGAATATCGATCGCTCTCGATACTCCCAGGAAAAAGTATCTAGTATTTTTCCTGAAAGTAGACTATCGACCGCTCTCGATTATCCCAGGAAAAAGTATCGAATCCTTTTCCTGAAAGTAGACTATCGATCGCTCTCGATACATAGGCTACTCCCAGGAAAAAGTATCGAGACCTTTTCCTGAAAGTATCGATTTTTCTTTCTAACCTTATCCTCCCATGCATCGAGGTATCGAAAACCTCGAGAACACAATTCTAGGCCTAATCATTATTATCAGACTACATCTGCGTTACTTGTCCCCAGAAATGTATCTCGGTATCAGATTGTTTAATAGTAAGACTTTAACAGGGAAGTAGATATTAATTGCTCTACTGCAATGCAGAATTACAAAACCAGTATTTTGTACCAACGAACAGCGCATTCGTATTAGCTGCCTCCTCGTGGTCGCAGTCTGAAATGACAAACCTTCCGTATGAATGAACAGGCCTGGTTGTTTCGAGGGAGGGAGGTCGATGAGAGAGAGATGTTGTTGTGGCTACCTCTCCATTGATCCTCCCTCTGGGACTGTGAAAGATCCGGTAACCAATAAACGAGATTTGAATCGCGGTGCGCGGTTGCTATTGGCCTAGAGGCGTGGCGAGGTATCGGCATCACGCGGCAGAGCACACGCAGCCTTCGAGCCGAGCACACACGGCCAGCGTGCCAATCGATCTGGCCGCAACCGAGAGGTCCGGCGTTTGACCACCGACTGAGCGGAGGATATCCCCGATTTTGCTCAATATTTTCTGGAAAATGTTGCACAATTCAGTAGAAAACATTGGCCAATATGAAGAACGTCAGTGACATCATCGAGGATCAGTGACAGGTTTTTGGTATGCCTTGCATGTACGTTTTTTGGTATGCATACCAAAAGCCTGAACAAACCAAACCTAACCTATCACTGACCCTCGATGATGTCCGCCTTATTGACCAACGACTTCTACCGAATTACCGAATTTTGTTATGAACCACATCGTTTAGTTCAGTCTTGTCAAGGTCACTCGCCACTACGAGAGGGTTATGACTCGCGTGACAATCGTAGCAGCTCTCTCCTATAAAAAGGAACCTAAACTACAAGCTTGGGATACTTAACATTATTTTATGCTCGACCATGCCGAAATGTAGTAATTATACACCTGGCAGCAGCCCTTTAATGGACCTCATTAAGGCAACCTATTCATTAAAGTTCAGGTGTTCCACTAATCAGAAAATAGGCCTACACATTGTAGCAATATGAAAGCGCAAGTATCGATTATTCTCGGATATGCAATCGAAAGACAACTAGCGCGAGATTAGACAATATTAAACTCAGTGGAAAAAAACAACACACAAATTAACATCAATTCACCGTCATCTTCCAGCCTTTCACAAAGCACATTCCCGCAAATTTATTTCACCAATTGCCGGAAAAAATCAATATGGTCGAGCATAAAATGTCGTATGAAACTTGACTATAATGGCTTAAGACGCTCGTATGAAAATTATGAAACTGGCTTGCGCTCGTTTCATAAACATACTCACGTCTTAATTAATATCATTAGGCCTAGGCTCGTTGCATTATGTAGGCTACTAATGTTCCAACGTTCTTACGTTAAATGTTATATTTATTATAGAACTAAAATCCATAACTCTGTGTTCGTATTGAATAGAGATGAACAACGATCGAGAAAGCAAGACTAACAGCGCCCGCAAAGCCGAAAACCCGCACGACAATGTTGCATACTTCGCGTCGTTGACGTAAAGACTGCTTGTGAGTGTTTCGAGACGTCGAGATTGATCACTCCCGAAGTCTCGAACGTCAAGCAGCCTTGAGTTGCCACAGTTGTTTATGCCTGATTGAACGTTTATCTACTTTGGCAACTGTTAGCTATAGGCCTATATGTATAAATAATCAAGTAGCCTATTTGAAACATCATCTCTACCTTTTAGTGTATAATAATCCGTTCCTCAGAATTTATTTAATTACTAGGCCCTTATTAAAAGCCTAGGAATTTTCTTTTCATATGTTTGAGATCAACTGTGCAATCTCAAGTGAAATTAATATTATATTTTATATTTCTTAGAAATGCAAATTTATTTGAGAATTGTTTTTTTTTCTATTTATATAACCATAGATAATATCATATAATAGAACCAGAACATTTTGATAACTAAGATACTGTTCTGTTTTTCGTCTTTTTGTCTCATTTAAACATTTATAATGTTAGGCCTATTTATTTTAATGATGTAGACTATGTTATTCAAAGTTACGAAATCTTTCCACGCCGACCAAATGCTACTTCGAGAATGATGAGCGAGAGTCGAAGCGCACGAGAATGGCGAGACGAGACTCGAAAGACAAATGCAACGAACACAGCGAGCGAGAGCGGCAGTTAGTTTTGTTCATCTCTAGTATTGAAGTAGATTCTTACAAGCGGTTTACTCCGGAACTGCATAGTATAATATTAAACATGCTTATTGAAAAATATTTAATTAATTACGTAATATATTATATCCCACCTCACATAGGCTTAATAAATAATACATAGGCCTATAAACATTCCATTTTTGAAATCACTGAAATATTTCTCAAAAATATTGCACAAGAAAATATCTAGGCCTATTTCGAAAAGGTTTATAAACATTTCAGCATTTTCCAGATCTGGAGGTCCCGAGTTCGAGCCCCGGGCTAGACTCTCGGGGAATTTTCTTTGAAGAAGAAAATCTCCCTGGCTGTCTGGACATTTTTATGAATGTACCGGGTTATTAATTGATCAATCTTCAAAAATACAAAAAGAAAATGCATTGTATCCGAGTAATTTACATGTAAAATACGTAATGTAGAAAACTGGCTTCATACACAGAGTAATAAACATTTATTGATTTTGACAATATAAACATCAATTACTTCAAACCTTTTCAGTCCTGATAAGACAAATGTCTGTTGCAGCAGAAAAAAATAAATTTGTTGTGATTTTATACTGTAGTTTTTATGTAGATTATAATATTTGTTCATGAATTTCCTACTTTCATTCACTCTTACATTAAAATGGCAATGCTTTGCTTAAAATTTGTTTGTTGGAAAAAAAGAAAAATGCATTGTATGGCTCTTAAGGAACCCGAGTTCAGGCCTAACATAATTACCCATTGGTCGCTATCTGAGCAAGATTAATTTTCTCTATCATTTATCCCATCTCCCTAAAATACCATTTTAATATTATCTTCTCATCTACGTCTCGGCCTCCCTAAAGGTAATTTTCCTCCTGCCTCCCAACTAACATTAATTGCATTATCGATTACTTGATTTCCCTTCTCAAACGTCTGATAAGACAAATATCTGTTGCAGTGAAAATAAATTTGTTGTGATTTTTCTCCATTCTCCTGTAACTTTTTACCCCAAGATTATAACATTTGTTCTCATAACCCTTACTTTCAATCAGTTTACAATCATAAAATATAACAATGCTTTGCTAAATTCTTTCAGTTTGTTTGTTGAAAAATCCCAACCGAATAATAACAACATTCTTAGCAATTTATTTTGGGATATTTGAACTTATAAAAGATAAGTTAATTTTATATTTCCATTTCCTATTATAAAACACAATTAATAATGAATAAACCTAACATTTTTTGCAACTTTATATATCATATTGTTAAATACATTTTGACAACTAAAATTAAATTAATTAGGCTAAACTAAACATTTATTGATTTCCCGAAAGTTTTGTTTTTATCACTTGTGGGGTTTTAAAAATAAACGATTCTAGTGATAAAGGCCTTTTTGTAGTACAACAGTTTAAGGTAAATATTATGATTTGAACATAATAATTCATTAAATGTAATAATTTTCTATATTTTATATGGTAAATGACCAAACATCAAAGAGTTGGGAAGCTTGGCTGAATAGACTTTTTGTAGACTAAGTTATGTCAGAACATTAATAAACTTATTTTTTCAGTCTTCGCTTCCACTAGCATTACTATCTTTGTTGGTCGTAGGCCATAAGTCTTATGTACAGTTCTGGGTAGAAACCTTACACTTCATCCGCTATGAATTGCAAAATCTTCTTAAGGTCTCCATTTTTTCAACATTAATTGGTAGCCTCGAGTTATATGTTATGTTTGTTGGCAGTTGAAACGGTAAATTTTAATCACAAACTGAACAAAAAGAAGACTACCATAAAAATAAGTTCTTGTTGGTTTTTTTTTTTTACACAGGCCTATTTTACTTTTATTACGTTAATTACACATTATTTACGCGTATTTAACTGTAATTCAAATAACCTTTTTTTTACGCGTGTAGTCTCAACCCTGAATGTGTCTGAACTGTCGTTGTGCAGAAACTTGAACAGACGTTTCAGTGCCACATTGTTGACATGTAACGCCATTAGTTAGCACAATCAGAAAGCACTGATGCTAGAGTTAGCAGTTGATAAAAAAGTTGAGTCTAGCGCAGACTCAAATATAATAGTAGACTACATTATGCAACGAGCCTATAATGATAGTAATTAAGACGCGAGTATGTTTGTTTATGAAATGAGCGCAAGCGAGTATCATAATTTTCATACGAGCGTCTTGATTACCATTATAGGCAAGTTTCATACGACTTTTTATGCTCGACCATATTTCTAACTTGAAATTATTCATAAGTATTCATGTCATTCTTATGTGACTGGGAAGAGCGAACTGACCTTGTGCAAGCTGGTGAATTGTGAGATGTGCGCAGACGCGAAAGTATTGATTTTTTCCGGGCAATAATGTCGACGACCTTGGTATAATCTAGAGAGAAAATAAACGTTAAACTTGATATAATCTTGAAATTGAATTCGACATTGGAAAACGAGATGACAAATTGAATTTATTTGAATATTATTTACAATTAACGCTAATTATTATAGTAACAGAACAAAACCTTCTGCGACAGTATTGGATTTCCTGCCTGCGTGACGTTTTGCTAGTTGTCTTTCGATTGCATATCCGAGAATAATCGAAAACCTGAACTTTAATGAATAGGTGTAGCCTACTTTCATGACATGCATTAAAGGACTGCTACCAGGTGTATAATTGCTACATTTCGGCATGGTCGAGCATAAAAGTTATTAAACACTAAAAGTAAATAGGCTTTAAACGATAAGTTATTCTTTCACTGTCGCAGATGTCTTTGTCTTCCATGGTGATAATGTTGGATTTTTCTGTATCTTTGATATGGTGCAAAAATCCAAAAATGTCTCACTACTTGATGCTTGTAGGCCTATTTTTACATAGGCTACCGTAGGCACAAAATACCTCACATTTCCGATACTCATCCTAGGCTCAATCAAATTTGAAAACATTCTTCTTTTCAGTGACCAATTCGTCTCTTGTAATCTTAAGTTACTCCATTATAATTATTACGTTCCAGATGTTTATCTGAAACAAATAGTGTCGACCTATATGCATGCAAATAATATAGGCTACTATTTTTTTTTTTAAAATATGCCCTACAAAAACATGAATTACAAGTAGGGTGCGATTTGTAGAGGGATTGATGGGGGAAGTTTTTCCCCACCGCAAAATAGAATTCCCCTTTTGTTCGTACGTTACTTATTCCAGCTAGGGATTAACAATTCCCTTGCCCATTGCGTTTTCTTAGAAAGGAATTTGTGAATATAATAGGTCTATGCCTATATTATAAGACATAATAATATGATTAAATCTTACTGGGCAGCTTATCTTTTTAAGACTACGATCTTTTGGTAGCGTTGCGGTTAAGGGGTTGTGATGCAAGCCAGGAGGTCGCGGGTTCGATTCGTGATAGGGTCATTGATTTTCTCCATTGTACTAATACTTCCAACCGCACTACGGACCTAGGGTTCACTCATTATCAAAAATTACTTCCCCAAAAGTAGGTCTATCCCTTAGGTAAAGGTGATAAGCTAAGCACGTAAGACTGAAATCCCTACTGTTACTAATGTCATTGTCTAGAACAGGTGAGAAGGACACCGGCGTAGCTCAGTCGGCTGAGGCAATTTCCTGCGGGCGTGGGTTCGTTTCTCGCTTGGGCTAATTAGGTAGGCCTACCTGGTTGGGTTTTTCCGAGATTTTCCCCAACCGAAAGGTGAATGTTAGATGATCTGTGGCAAATCGTCAGTCTCATCTCGCCAAATACCATCTCACTATCACCAATCCCATTGACGCTAAATAACCTATTAGTTGATACAGAGTCGTTAAATAACAAACTAAAAAAAAGAGTGAGAACTTTAATCTTCTGTTATCCTGTGTACCTTCATGGCCTGTATTAATTATGTATTTACCTTTTTTCACCATTTTACAATCTTTTTGCCTATATTTTACACATAAGTTACATGTTCTCGCAATATAGCCTAAGCCTATTAAAGAGACCAGCAATA